>JAULSY010000139.1:0-77429 GCA_030512305.1 Cercophora samala
CATGTTCTCGCCGCTGGCCTTCCCAGGGGGCGCAATGTTCTACGAGCTCATGACCCCCCCCCCCCCCCCCCCCCCCCCCCCCCCCCCCCCCCCCCGCCCCCGGGGCCCCCCCCCCCCCCCAAGACACATAAGAGGATTGGTCGACAGAAAGCAGGTGCTCTTCTTTTCTCGAGTCCAGACTCCAGACCCCCCCCCCCCCCCAATTCTCGGACATGATCCGCCTTCTGTGTAACTTGTATCTGGTGGTCTGGCTGTCATACCACCGCACCAGATACACACACACACGCCCTCATTGCCGCCACCGGCAACACAACTGCACAGTTTTCTGTGTGTATGCGTGGTAGATCATGCATTAGCAGCTGTTGAGCAAGACTAGTGTAGTCTAGTGTAGTGTAGACTGCCGTGGACTTTGAACACACACCTGGAAGTTTTTTTTGGGCGTCGAGCTTTTTTTCAGTTTTCTTCTTGTGCGAGGTATTTCGTATTCTTTGTCCTTGCCAGGGAAGACCCGGGGAGAAGGTGTGGCTTCCCGCGGGTGTCTTGATGCCCAACCATTTCCTCACGAATGTTGATATTCCATCTATCAGATCATACTGTGGCTTGTCCTTTTCCGTCAAAGATTGACAACCAGCCCAGCACCACCCGCATCGATGACGCGCCAAAACGTGGACCATGAACTAGACTGGGCTTCCGAGATCGAGACCTGGGTGTACAAAACAGATCCGGGCCGAAAAAAAGTGCAAAAATACTACCTGACAATAACCAGCGTGACAGGCTCGTCCATCCGGATGAGGGCTGTGGCTAGATTCTTGTGTCGTTGGAGGTTGAGCAGTGGGTGCCAAGATCTTGTCTGTGTGTGTGTGTGAGCTGGCAATATGTAGATGAAAGGCAATCGAGTGACAGCTTTGTACTTGACTGATCAATGGTGGCCTTTTACTTGTGACGGCTGCCTTGTGAGCAGTGAGGTGCCTGCCGGTGATTGAAAAGAACAACGAATAATGACCTGGAATACCCCAGTACCTAACTTTGGTGAAACCGTCTTTAAAAGGGGTCTGGCCTGTTCTGCCAGTCTAGCCCTACACTGTTGACCTCACCATCACACGCTGAGAGCTAGGTCAATAAGAAACTGTTGCTTTCTATTTTAGGACTTTTGGATACGCGGATCAAAAGAGAGGAGACTGCATCTGAAACAACAGCTCCTAAAGACAGTCAACAGGCCTTTAGACACAGTCAACAGGCCTTTAGACACAGTCAACAGGCCTTTAGACACAGTCAACAGGCTTTTAAAGATACCCGATAGGTCTTAAAAGATAGTAACATGCCTTTAAAGACAGTCAATACACCTTAAAATATAATTACAAGTCCTTTAAAAATAGTTATTATGCCCTGAACATTAATAAGCAAGCCTTAAACATATATAAATATGCCTTGACTACATGTTAATAAGCCTCAAAGATATACCGATAGGCCTTGAATGTATATTACAAGATCTTTAATGATAGTCACAGAGGCTTTTAAAGATACCTTAGTCGAGAGGCCTTCAAAGATAGTCAAGAGGCATTTTAACACAGCCCAAAGGTGCCATTATTTCTCTCTGACGCCTCGAAATTACATTGCAGTCTCTATTATTATTATGTTCATAACCATCACATAATGCCCCTTTATACTGGATCCACGCAAAGTAAACAAATACCCTCCTCCACTCCAATCAGCCAACAGTCCCCGCAAATAACCTGCCTTGACCCATCTGAGAATCAGGATCAGTCGATTGATCCCTTCGGCCCAGTTGTTTCAACAGCCAAAGCACCCTAGGGCTCCTATTCTCATGATGTGGGCAGTCCAGAAACTCTCGTGTCAGCGGGCCGAACCGGGTCGAGTCAAAAAAAGAACACGACTCCAACAACCACTCCGCAGCCTGCTCCGGGTCATCCAGCCACTCCTCAGGAACCCACTGCCACCATATGCTCTTCTGCTTCGCATCTTGTTGCTCAAAGTAGGATATGAACCCGGCCACTATCGAAAAGGTTGAAACACCGCAAAAACCGTAGAAAGGCCAATGGCGCATGGCCGGGTGTGGGCAGAGGTCCGTCGACTTCTCCTCAATCTTGGGGTGGTAGAGAAACGACTCGCGAAACTGGATGTACCGATGAACGATGGCATACTCAAAGTTGATCAACGCCACCGAGTTATCCTTTCTGATGAGGACATTTCGTGGGCTAATAGGCTCCAGTTCGACTTGGGCATACCACCAGATCAGGTTGTACGCCGCCAGCAGGTTCCTCATCACCTCGGTACGTGTCGTGGCGGGGGGTAAAAGATCACGGTGCAGGACCGGCTCGAGGTCGTTTCGATCCTTGTCATCAACTTCGAAATCAGCCCAGAAATCAGGCAGTCCTTGACCCTTGGAGGAGGAGGAGGAGTCCGTATCTGAGCCCGATGAGCCCTGCTCAGATTGCGGCACCTCCCACGTAGTCGCACCGGTGATCATCTTTCCCATCGTGCAAGCGCCATGTATTTTCTCCAGGAGAATCATACGGACATCTCGCACCGCCTGGCCTCCTCCGCCGGCCCTGAGCGAGATCGACCACGCCCCGTAAAAGTTCGGAGCAACAGACCCGGCCAGGCCAGCGAGGCGGATTTCCTCGTACGCCCGCGACTCAAGGGCGTAGTCGAGGTCCGCCTTGGTCATGAAATCCGGGTAGTCCGGGTCGCGCCAAGGGTCGCCGAGCATCAGGTCAAGGGAGTAGTAGACGCCATCGTACACTTTGGCCATCAGCTCGTTGCGTTTTCCGCTCGCCGATGTGACGACCCCTTCGAAGAGCATCGCGCCGTCCGTGTCCTCGTTGGCCTCGATGATCCGGGTGATGGTGAAGCTTCGACTTTCGGGATGCTTGACTTTGGCTGTCGTGATGGGGGGGTGTGCCTGGGCAAACTCAACGCGGCTTAGACGCCCGGCACTGGAGCAGAACGCATTCCACTCGCGTCTCTTCTTCAGAGGTTTGTAGCGAACCTCGTTCACTATGCCGAATGGTTCCGGTGGCAGATGTCGATGCATTTCAAGCACCGCTCCCTCATAGTAAGTATGGTCGGGCACTCGCGGTGCCATTCTCGCATTCGCTAGCGCTGCTTGACTGAATGTATTTGTTGCTGGAGTGGTTGGAGGACAGCTTGCGGGAGCTGCTCGGCTGACCGTTTCTGTTGTTGAGTAGTTTGAGAGGCGTCCGCGAGCGGGAAAGAGTATATTACGGTAAACTTTATTTGCGATAAGGAGTAAAAATAAGCGGTAACTCAAGCCTACTTATACGATCACCAAACCTCGGTGATTTGTGAGTTCAGATACAGCGACGACTTCAGAAAATAACTAAATTTCCAACCAAAACGACTAACATGGCTAATGGTAGATATCAAAACAACACTCCCCATCCGCATCATCACACCTATCCTCCCTCACCGCATAAATACTCCCCTAAAGCTTCGACCTCTCCCTCCCCTCAATACTCGCATGCCTCTTTCCCCCCTTCTCCAACTCCTCAAAGTACTCCTTCACCTTCCCCCTCGCCACCTCCACAACCCCCATATCCTCCACCGTACTCGGCACGTTCAACTCCTTGTCCACCTCCCCATGCACCGCATTCTCCAACAACTCCTTCAGCACCCTTCTCAGCGTCTTCCCCGATCTCGTCTTGGGAATCATCCCCTTACCCTCAATCATCCCCCCCAAGCTAGCAATAGCACCAACTTGCTTCCTCACTAACGTTTGTACCTCCTGGAACAGCTTCTCCTTCTTCTCTTTCGTATCCGCCACCCCATGAGAAGTGGCGATGAAAGCAAAAGGCATCTGTCCTTTCAGTGCGTCGGGGATGCCAACCACACATGCTTCCGTGACATCAGGGTGGGTGGTAATAGCTTGCTCCAGCTGACCAGTGGATAAACGGTGAGCAGCCACGTTGATGATGTCGTCTGAGCGTGCCATGATATGAATGTAACCATCCTCATCAATGATTCCTGCATCGCCTGTATCAATGTATTTCCCGTCGAAGCGCTTGAGGTAGCCCTTGTAAAACCTTTCTTCATCATTCCACAAAGTTCTGAAGGCGGTAGGGGCGAGCGGCAGACCAAGGACAATATTGCCCATTGTGTTTGGTGGTAGAGGTTCGCCAGAGTCAGAGACGACCCGGACATCAAAACCGGGCATGGCTTTTCCGGCCGAGCCAGGTTTGATCTTCAGAGGTGGGTGTGAAGGAGTAGAGATGGGGTCAGCTCTGTTATGCCCTGCATGGGGCACAAGAGCAATGCCTGAGATGGGGGAGCCGGATTCGGATGACCACCAGTTGTCAATTACCAGGGCGCCAGGAGCAGCATGCTTAGCCAACAGGTCTTGATACATGGTGATGATTGATGGCTCCGATCTTTCACCAGCCAGGAACAGTGCTCGAAGACTCTTGAGACCTCCGCGCTCACCGACACGAGAGATATGGACGTTATCCGGATCCTCTTTGCGGATTGCACGAAGGGCAGTGGGGGCAGTGAACATGGTGTTGATCTTGTACTCTTCGGCCAGACGCCAGAAGGCCGAGGCATCAGGGGTGCCGACTGGTTTGCCCTCATACAAGACGGTTGCAGCGCCGGTTAAGAGGGGGCCGTATAGAGTGTAGCTGTGAGATACGACCCAGCCAATATCACTGTAGCAGCCCATCTGATACAAGTCAGTGTATTGTGAGAAATTTCAGAGCTGCGGGAGACTTACCACGTCGCCGGGACCATGAATGCCAAAAAGATACGAGATCATCAGGTGCAATCCAACAGCATGACCACCAGCTTCTCTGAGCACACCCTTTGGCAAACCCGTCGTGCCACTGGTGTAAATGATGTAAACACCATCCGTCGACTTGACAGAGACACATTCCGCTCTCCAACCCCTAGCACGGCAGCTCTTTACCAGCGCCTGCCATTTTCGCTGGCCATTTGCCCTATCAATAGGCCGCCATGGCAGCTCGTCCCTTTGCCTGTGTTACCGTTTAGCATCCATAATCCCTTGGTTTAAAGGGCGAACGAACTCACCAAATAATCGTCTTTGGCGGTTTCCAACTCGAAATCTTCATCGCCTCCTCCACAAAACCCTGATACCCAATCGGCCCTTTACTCCCCTCGATCCCGCACGAGGCCGTCAAGATAGCAACCGGCTTTGAAGCTTCGATCCTCTGGGCCAATGCCCCAGAGGCAAAACCGCCAAAGACAACAGCATGGATAGCACCCAGTCGATTGATAGCCAGAATGCCAATCAAGGCAGCAGGGATCATGGGCACTGTCCACCATGTCAGCAACCCTCAAGTAAAACCAGAGTGGGAATGGACTCACTATAAACAAGCACCACATCCCCCTTCTTCACCCCTTCTTCTCTCAACACACCAGCAAAGACCTCCACTTCGTCGAGCAACCTGGCATAGGTGTATGTTTCCTTCTTGTTGGTGACTGGACTGTCATACAAGATGGCAGGAGCGTCACCCCTACCAGCGAGGACGTGGCGATCGATGCAGTTGTAGCATGTGGAGATTTCGCCGTCCGGGAACCAGGCCCAGTGATCGTGGGAAGTACCGGAAGGGAGTTGTTTGGTTGTCTTTTGAAGGACGGTGGTGGGTTTCTTGTGCCAGTGAAGTTGATCGGCTTGGTGAGACCAGAAGGTGTCGGGAGAGGTGAGGGAGTGTGTCTGGGCTTGGTTTTGGGGGTGGTCTTTGGTCATTTTTGGTATATAGGCGGCAGAGATCGTGAGGTGACGTGAGGTGAGACGAGGGGAGAGTGAGGTTGGCGGTGAGAGAGGTTGTGATGAGATACCTAGATGATGTCACAGCTGACAGGAACAAGGTAGATACATATGTCGGAAGGAACGGTTTGAACAACAACAGAGATTAGATGTACAAGTAAGCTAAGAAATGCCAGTCTATAAATGAGAAATGCTCACACACTATGACAGCACATCTATATCTACCAAGATGGTGGTGAAAGTAAGATGGAAAGTAGGTTGTAGCCTCGGTGCTGCACGTCCTCCCCCGCATATAATCCGTTGCCCCGGCTTCCGAACAATGAATGCACCCCGATCTCTATCGTGCTTTCCTCCCGGGGAAGGGGATCGGCCGCGCGGGGCAATGAACCCCAACTAATAAAGGCGACGAGGCCATTGGTCGCCCTATCCATTTTTAAGTTGGTGCTACCCAACCAGACCACACGCCATCGCTAAAAATCATCAGATATCTTTCTCAACAATCCCGAGTGCCTTGGGCCTTGCGGAAAGATGGAACCTGCCTGTTTTGTCCCATCGTGAGTGATGGGAGGTGCGTGTAAGTCGAGACTCCGCTTCCCCGCGTTTTGATACCCGTTCTCGACCGTTTTTCCCCATGGGGAAGGAACTCTTGGCTGCGAATCTGAACTTTACAAGCATGTGCTTTTGGGCCACAGTTCAACGTCGCCCAATGATCATAGCTGCCATTTAGGGGAGCAAACTGTTCTTCATCCTTGGGGAGCGTTGACTGGTTTCGACGGTTGGTATTAACCGCGGGAAAAGAGCCAATTGTCTTACACCAAATCCCAGCTGGAGTGCGCCGCATATAATCTTGTCAGTGCAGTGTATGAAACCGACCGAGGCTTTTCCTTGCTCATATCTGGCTTATCATCCACCATCATGATATCCACCACCAACAGTTATCAACTCTTATCTTTGTTTTCAGCGCGATTTCTATTGTATCTATTCTCCCTTCTCACTCACCTCTTTTCCAATCTTTCATATTTTTATTTTTCCATTTTTTCTCACTCACCCTCCTCCGCACAGTCCAAACGCCCGGACTTCCTCCTGGTGCGTGAGCGCAGAACAATCCAATCTCGCTTACCATTCCTTCGACACACCCCCTTCTCCCACACCCCCTTTAAATTAGGGCGTGCAGCTATCACAACTCGTAATGCACTCCGTATGATCCGTAATCTGGTTGGTCCATGACGGTCCTGGGGCGCTAAGAAAGCTCATCTCATCTTTCTCGCGCATTCAATTCATACAGAGTCGGGCGGGTAGGATTGTGAAGAGAAAAAAGGGAGGGAATTGGTTTTGTTCCTGCATTTGGTTCCTGCTGTTGTGATGTGGTGAGGTGATGACTGTGCCGCCGGCTCTTTTGAAGAGGGTGAGATTGTTCCACTTCGTGAGCTGTTTTGGGGGGTTGTGAGAAAGATAAAAATACGATGAGTGAAATCTTGCAGTCGGGTTGAGATTCTAGAAGGGTAGAATACAAAAAAAGGAGGGATGATCATTCCTATTCCGAGAGCGACAAACTCGTGTCAAGGTAGCAGCGGTCATGGAACGGCCGACGGGTTCAACGTCAACGCGGAGAAAGTTCCGGATTGGACGTTGATGATGGCATTTTAGGATTCGCGGACCTTACCTTTGCAACGTCTGGTTCAGGACGGGAGACTTGGATTGGTAATTGATAGCTTTTTTCCCCGTTGGCAATACAATTCGCAAAGACTTGTCATGGTTGATGGAACGTTGCACTATTATTATCGCGAACCTGTCTGTGTCTTGAAAAGTATGACGCCCCGAGTTTTCACGTGAGGTCAGCCAGCCGGGCAAGAAAAGGCGATATTGGAAACCTGGAACACCAAGCACACAATGTCTTTACCCGGCACGTCCCAGTCTCAACCCGACATCCAGGTTTCCAGCAACACGGGAGCGGGAACCGCGGGAAAAGGGAAATACAAAACAAAAAAAAAAAGAGTCGGGAAGAATTGTTTCCGCAAAACGCACGACTCGAATCATGATTCAATCCCGTATATGTGACACCCTTTGTAACCAGGTTTCTCCCTGCCTTGAAGTTCCCAAAATATTATCGAATTGAACTCCCGATCTGGGATCCCGTGTCTCTCTTTCCGCAGGCTTTAATCTCAATCAATCGATCAAGTCAATGGACATAGAACTCCCGTCACAGATGCAAGAAGAGATGGAACCGAAAAGATGTACAAAGGATAGGCCACCGGACCAAAACTGACTCTTTGAGCAAGAATAGAGAGAAAAGAGACGCAACTATGTACATGACCCACGAAAAAAAGATGTTGTGTCCCCCCTCCTCTCCCTCAAAGCAGAAGCCATAAACACGCCCGGTAGAAAACCCATCATTGTGCCCATCAAAATTTACACTTGAGAGAGAAGCATGTACAGGCAGAGCACAATCGAAAGTAGAAAAGAATAACACAGGAGAGAGCGAGGCTGAAAAGTGTTGATATTTTGGTCCGTAAGATCCGAAACACTTTTCGAAAGATGATGTGAGCTTCAAGAAACCTCGACTGTGTGCTTGGGGAAGGGGGTGAACCATCTCCAAAAACACCCGCCAGAAAAATGAAGACTCAACAACCGAGTAAGGGGAATCCGTCCTCCATAGGAGCGAATGCCATGTTTTTCCCTTACACAACCACATCATGAGGGTATTCCAACTCTATCCATCCCATCATCCTTTCCCGGGATCCGAGATCCCCTCGAACTTCCCCTTTGTATCCCTTGATAAACTCATTGCCATTGGTATCCTAAATTTTGTTCCATCCCAGATCATGAAAAGACTTGATTAAATATTACAAGCCGGTCATCCCAGGGCCGGAGCTTGACAGCTCTCAAAGCCCAGAGACCCGCAGCGGGTAAAATGTGGTCATGACAGGTAGAAAACTTAGAGGGCAAGGGCAACGAAGCCGAGGACACCAGCGAGGGCACCGCCGGAGAGGGCAGCAGCCTTGCCGGCACCAGCGGTGGCGAGAGGAGGCTGGGTGGGGGCGGGCTGGCCGATGGTGCCAACGGGGGTGGTGGTGGGGCCAGGGGCGATGGTGCTGTTGTGGTAAACAGGGGCGCTGGAGAGAATGTTAGCATTGGACGTTCCATAGGAATGGCGAATCCCAATTCGATGTTAGGGACGCACCAGTCGTGGCAGATCACTGACGAGATGGTAGTGACGGGCTTCTTGATAGTGCAAGGGCAGTCGCTGATGGTCAGGGTGGTGGCCTGTGAGGTGAGTTAGTCGTGATGTTCTAGAGCTAGTGGAGTGAAGCCGTGGATGAAGGTCAAAACTCGAGTGATCCCCTGAAAGCGTCCCAATTCTGAAACAAAGCTCCCGTGGTTCTTCCCAGTTTGGCACCTAATCCCCCAGCTTCCTGTCGGAAGATTCGTACCTCAGTGATGGTGTAGGTGGTGCCGCCATACTCGACAGTGGTGGGCTCGGGGCAGTAGGTGGTGATGGCAGTGACGACCTCGGTGGTGTAGGTGACGTTCTTGAAGGCGTTGGCGCCAGCGGCGAGGGCAAGGACGGCAGTGGAGAACTTCATTTTGACTGATTTGTTCGGGTATTAAATTATATACTCGAGAGTATGTACGTTGGAGAGGATGGTGAGTTGGTGAGTTGGTGAAGGCGCTGTCGTTGAAGAACGAATGTACTTGACTTAAGAGTCAGGGCTGATAGAGAGCGTGTGGGTGAAGAGAGAAAAAGGAAACGAGATGATTTCGGAGAGCGGACACGAGTTATATAGCGATGCTCGCCAAATAGACGGGGAGACCCAGCCTGCCCCCCCAGAAGCAGCCGATTTTTCCTTGGGGCTGCCAGGAGGGCCAGGCGAACCAGCGGATCCGGGATCCTCTCGCTGTGATAGCGTGTCTCCGAAAATGGATCAAATCAAGCAGCCGAGCAGGGGGGGCGTTCAGGGGTGGGTGGAAAAGGGGAGTGTGGACCCTTGGCCAGGCGGTGGCGGCCAACGGGAGGCTGTCAATTGCCTCTTCGGAAATGGATGGCACATCGTGGCAGGTGCCAGCAACAGCTCAATTTCCTGTCGCGCATGGGCCTTGGTCGGTCGTGCCTTTCAGCCGTTTAATGAGGTTTCTCTTCAGCTTGCCATCACTGCAGTCTTCGTCACCGCGCCGCTGGGGCAACAGGTCCAGCAATTTTCCCATCTTGCAGCGCGTCTCATTGCCATGTCCCACCAACGTGTTTGCGACCAGGAACATGCCGGAGTGCTTCTTCAGGAACAAAACGAAGCGAAACGGACCAAGCCGGGGTTTTCGGGGGCTTCTGGGCGTGCCTGGAAATGGCACCTTGCTATCGGCGGAAATGAACAGATGAGGTGGCACACAGGCGACTGTTTTGGTTCGTACCTTGCAGGTGGGCCGCTACCACCCACACCTCCTTCCTGCATGCTGCATCCATCCCATCTCATCAGTGACAACAGTGAAGATGTTAGCACGCGATAGTGGTGCTTGGCAAGATCACGCACTCTGGCTAACGCGTCGTGATCCTGCCTGAATTCAGGGCATGGTTTTCCGGCAGATCAACCGCCGTTCTTCCCAGGTTTTCACCGCTTCCATCCCATCCCGTCACCACTCATCATCACTTCCAGAAGCTTGCAGCCAACCCCCCTACACTACCCAGCATCGGCCAAATCAGGTCAACCGGGCGCTAAATATCGACATGTCATCTGTGTGTGGTCTCGTATTGCTGTCTCTTTGTGTATTTGCTGCTTCTTGTTGTTCAATGGTTCGCATTGATGATTATTCACTTCGTTTTTTTTGTTTTGTCACCGTCGGTCAGGAAATGCGCCAGCTATTTCTGGAACACGCCGTGTTTGCTCTGGACTCTCTCCCAGCCGATTGGCCCCATTGTTTTATGGGGGCCTAAAGCTTCATTAAAAGGCACCCCCGTCTCCTCAACAACAGCAGGAACTTCTTCTTCCCGCCCCTTGATGAAGGAACCCGGCCCGGTCAGTCGACTCACGGTGGAGTTCTCTTCACATGTTCCAAGTTTGCCCAGGCCCGATGGTCCGCCGTTGTGCCGAGTCCCGCGATGCCACGGCGACCCATGGTGACCCACGGCAAGCACCGATCTGCCCGATCCGAACGTTCGGGACGACGTCATCTGTTCTGTTCAACCTGTCAACCACCTGTTGATCACGGCTATCAAACACGCGTCCAGAAGATCAGAAGAAAAAACCTCGCTGCAATGGGAGAATGGGCAGTCCGAGGCCGGATGTATTGATGTTGACCGCTTCAGCTGTTGAACATGTTGGCAAGTCCAATTTCCGCCATCGATTACCACCATGCAAGATGCTGCATATGGCGCCCATGGCGAAAAGGACGTGACACAAACAACAACACGAAGCATGGTCCCATTGTGTTGGGTCGCGTTTGTCAGAGGGGAAATTTTGAATTTTGGTCATGTCCGACTCTGGCTCTCACACCGTCTTTGCCAGGTGGTGAGGTACCTAGGTACGTATGGGATACTGCGTCTTTTGATTATGAGTATCAGCCATCATGAACCACCGCTTCTGTGCTTTCATCTTTTGACCCATCCTCTCAACGTCCTCACAGTCTTATTTATTCGATATATGGTCAACGATGGCAAACAAGTGTTTCGCCATAAATTTACAACTTCGAACTGAAGTGTTGCCTCCTTAAAGTCGGACACGGCTGCTCTCTGTCTGACAGTCCCTTATTGTTCCACCACATTTCTTTCATGCAATAATATGCCAAGTCCCATACCAGCGGGCCGTGCCCGGACAATCAGTCGGTAGACGTCAAGTGCGGAGACCGGCCGGTACTCTCGACCTTTGGGTCCCCCGTTGCACGATGTCGGCACCCGGCCGGTTGGTGGTTGCCGGATGGGGCCGGATCGCGGCTACCTTCCTCGGATATACCCCGCCATATCATAACGTCATCCGTTAAGCCCCACCATTTATTTATAAGCCGCCTCTTACAACGTCTCGCGTCCCAACCCACGGCGTTCATGTGAATAGAAGCAGTGCTGTACCTTAAAATTATCTTGTGCATTATTTTTCGTTCACTCGCTCATTTGAAAGTCTTCCCCAATCAGCCCAACATTCTGAACAAAAATGCCCAATCTCATGAAAGCAGTCGGCAAGTCTCACATCACCACTCCACCACCCCACCCCCGTTTCATCCATCACTAACCCCAACCCCAGACATCAAAAACGGCAAAGGCCCCGCCTCCGCCCTCTTCATCAACCCCTCCACCCCCATCCCCCCCCCCCCAGCAGGCCACGCCCTCGTCCAGATCAAGGCCTTTGGCCTCAACCGCATGGACCTCCTCCAGAGAGAGGGGAACTACCCCTCCCTCCCCAGGCGCCCTCCACCCTAGGGGTAGAGTTCAGCGGCACCATCGTCTCTTTTGGCGGCGACGACCCAAATCAGGACCAGGACCAGGACCAGGACCAGGACCACGAGCACAAGTTCAAAAAGGGGGACGAGGTCTTTGGTCTGGCGTATGGTGGCGCCTACGCGGAGTACATCTCCGTCTCGACCCGGATGCTGCTGCACAAGCCAAGCTGGCTGTCGTTTGAGCAAGCTGCCGGGGTGCCAGAAACTTGGATAACCGCGTTGCAAGCGTTGGATTTCGTGCTGGGTGGCGCAAAGGGGAAGACGATACTGTGGCATGCCGGGGCGAGCTCGGTGTCGATTTCGGGGGTGCAGCTGTCCAGGGTGTCGGGGGCAAGAGAGATCTTTGCCACGGCTGGGACGGGGGAGAAGGTCAGGTTTATCGAGGGGACGTTGGGGGCGACGAAGGGGTTCAACTACAAGTCGGAGGACTGGGTGAAGGGGGTGTTGGAGGCTACGGGGGGGAAGGGGGTGGATCTCGTTGTGGATTTTGTGGGGGGGAGTTATTTTGAGAAGAACCTGGATGTGGTGGCGAGGGATGGGAGGATTGTGATGCTGGGGTTGATGGGGGGGATGCAGACGCCGGATAAGGTGAATGTTGGAAAGTTGCTCTATAAGAGGGCGAGGGTGGAGGGGAGTACGTTGAGGAGTAGAGATGAGGATTATCAAGGGAAATTGAGGGATAGGTTGGAGCAGGAGTATCTGCCCAAGTTTGAGAAGGGTGAGTTGAAGGTGTTTATTGATAGGGTTTTGCCTTGGGAAGATATACAGAAGGGGCATGAGGTGTTGGAGAGGAATGAGACAATGGGGAAGGTGATTTGTACTATTCGATGAGGAGAGATGGCGACTTAGATGACTTGAATGCGGTCATCGATAGAAGAACAGTAACTGGCCGTACCACCAGGCTCCGTATAGATCTCGGCAATGGTGCGAAACATCACGATACCATGACTCAGCCATCTGCTTGTTCATTGTTCAAGCCCCAGCATTTGAACACAGTTACCAATGTCCTAAGATGGAGCAAGTAGGTGGGTAGTGTACCTACCTACCTATTACAACTAGCTTATATTGATAACCTCAAAATTGCAGTATATCAATAGCAAGACAAGTAGGCTGTCGCTCTGGCTGTGTGACTGTGATCTGGCTATCATTCGTCTCTCGCTGCTGTTTGACTTGTAACGTAATCCCTTAAATCCCACGACACTCCGCCAAACCCAACTTCCCCCCCTTCCAATTTTTCATCTAAGCACCTCATATCTTCCCATTATACATCGTCCACAAACGCAGAAACGGTTTTCGTCTTGCCGCTTGGTGGCCGCCGTCGTCTGGTTGATATGATTCAGGAACGTACCCCCGCCAACCCTCCAAACTCTGTAAAATCAATGTAGAAATCAAAACTCGGGATTGCTCCCAGAAAGATATGCCAAGCTAGTGGTCCAAACTTTCAGTTGACCGCGTAGATGTTAAAAAAAAACAAATGCAGGGTATAAAGGTATTCCGTTCAAAAAACTTCGATCCATCCACAACAAACTCTTGTGAAACATGATTAACAACGACAGCTTAACCCCCCTTACAAAAGAAAAAAAAACGACGAAATCTTACCTTTTCTAACCCGCAATGCCAAAAACAAATTCATAATGATACCTCTATACCCGATGGAATATCAAAACCGTCAAGGAAAGCAAATACGTGTCGAAGCCTTTCCGGAATCTAACCTCTATACACTCTCCTCTGTCGTTCCATCGAGACCAAGCTAGCTAGCTGCCTTGAGCTTTTCTTTCCTCACTGCCGGTCTCCAGGTCCACAACAATCTTGCCTCTCAACCGAGCCCAGACCGCCTTGAGCTGTTCTTTCCTTATTGCCGGTCTCCAGGTCCACGAACAGAAGCAGGCGGACTTGCCACAGCAGAGGTAAAGCGTAAACAGCACCACGGGAAAGATCAGACATTCTACCAGAATTTTGACCGAGAAGAAATAGACCAGTAAATGGGTGAAAACGAACAAGACGAAAACCGGCGCGATATTGTGCTTTTTCTTGACCGTTTGATGTTGATCTGGGACTAACAACTTGCTTCTTGTCGCTGGGAGAGATGGTTCAGTTGACGCTCTTCGAGGTTCGTTGAAAGCCATCGGTAGTTGGGTGTTCCCGGTGCTTGGGCTGGCGCTGCCAGAGCTGGTTTTGTCGGCTTGTGGTGATGCCCGGGTTGTTTCGTTGCGGACTTGACTACCCGGGGGTCTAGTTTGCTCCTGGGCCGACGCTTCCACAGGACCTGCAGCCGAAGCCTCAAGCGGTACGGGGGCGTTGGCTTGCTCGGCGAACTTGTGGACAAGTAAGGTGAGAATGTTCGCAAGACTGCCCACCCTCTCCTCAAGACTCGAGCCTTGGCCGGCCGCAGGCGGTATTTGATCAGCGGTGGCAGTGTTTGCGTTGTTGTTTACCGCGGGAACGCCTGAAGTAGAGGGTGAGGATGGCAACACCTCTGCCAAAGGGTCAGGGGGATTGGGCACTGGAGAAGCAATGGTTTCCCCGGCGGTGGGAACTACCAATGGATCATTGCTAGCCTCCATGGGCTGGTCCGCCTCTGAGGGTAAGATGGGGGTGTCAGGTACTAAGCGGTTGTTGAGCGAAGGTCCACGGCGCCCAGGATCAGCTCTACGAGCGTCTGTTCTGTTGTTACCAAGAGGAGGCTGCTGTGCTCGAGGCCTCTGGGCTCTCCCGCCGGCGAAGTATTCCAGAATATCCATTTTTGAGGGTGTCATTGCTATGATCGTTCAGGTGGGGG
Source organism: Cercophora samala (assembly GCA_030512305.1). Lineage (NCBI taxonomy): Eukaryota > Fungi > Ascomycota > Sordariomycetes > Sordariales > Lasiosphaeriaceae > Cercophora > Cercophora samala. Next base: position 14,961 of record JAULSY010000139.1, read on the forward strand.
GAAAGTGTGTGTGATGATGCGTAAAATATAGGAAGAAAGAGGAGGGGAAAAAGCAGAAAGAGAAAAAGGAGGAGGGGAAAAATGACGACCGGGGAAAGAAATATCAAGAAAGAAGCCAGCGTCTACACAGCTTATAATGGTTGGCCGTTTCCACCTGGAAGATGCATGGCTAGGCAAATGGCTTGCCTGAGCCGACTAAAGAATTCCCGCAGTTCTGCCTCGTTGTCTCACCTGAACCTACCTGCGCGGCCGAAAAGGCGGCCAGCAATTGCCCCGGCCTTCATACAAGCCGGGCGCCGGTATATGACACTCTTGCCGGCTGTGCTTGGAGATTCTCCCGCGTCCTTCCATTGCCTCAAACTTTCACCTGAGCCAATCAATCTCACGCCGGTCCACGTCCAGCAGCAAATAAATATCATGTACGTACCTAGAGTGAATGCTTTCTTTGCTTCACAAATTAATTGCCATCCATGACCATTGTCAAAGACCTCTGCCAACAGTCCTCCATCTCACCACCCATATCGGCGTATACCAAGTTTAAACAGCGTGTGTAGAGATACTTAGGTACTTACACGCTCCATTCAAGACATTAAAAGATAGAGAGACGAGGGACTTTTTCTCTCCTTCAAACAGTTACTACTACTCATCTTCAAGGCGGGCTGTCAACAATCCCTGGAAGTCCTATCTGCCATCTTTCAAGACTTACCAAAGAGGCAAAGAGGTAGTAGAGAACAAAAAAAAAAGGCACTCTATCATGAAGGATAAGATAAGGGCCCAAGGAAGAAGCCCCAAAACAGACATGATGTAACTATCTCCAAGCACAGTATGGAGTAGAACATACACCCCCTTCCATACAACCACCACCTCTCTTCAACAGTGGGCAAGCCACCACCAGTACCCAACCATCAACCCCTCAATAAACATTACACACATCAAGTCCATCAAACACGACTCCTATTTTGACTTTGACTCCATCTTCCATTCAAACACCAGACTTTCCCAGTCCAACTATGCTATGCTATAATACTACTCTTGTACTTTTGGCCCATCAAGTACAACAAACACAAACAAAAACGCAATGCCATGCCCCCCCGCCCCAAAATGCAAAAGATTAATACAAGTTAAAAAGCAAAGCCCAAACTCCCCCTCCAGTCCCAAAAGTTAGGTATACAAACATAGCCCCCAACAAAAATACAGGGGTATCATCTTGTCCTTTTTTTTCTTTTCCTTCTTCATCATGTTGCCCATTTCAAAAAAAAAAAGAACGAATCATTCTCCCCAGGCCCATAACCAGACTTCCTGGTCTGTCCCGTAAATAACCTCAAGCCACATCCAGCTTTCCCCATCTCCACCACAATAAGCTCTTATCCCAACGTCTTCCCCTCAACCCAACAACTTGACAACTCTCTCCTTGATCACCGCCTGACTCGGCTGCCCAGCAACAGTAACAACCACCATCTCCCTCGCCCCCAACTTCACAACCCGAATCCACTCCGGCGTCACCTCCGCAGCCAACAACCTCACGCAGATCCCCGCGTCCTCCCCGCTAACCGGCGTCCGGAGCGAATCCTTCAACTTGGTCAACACCTGCTGCATCGTAAACGACACCCTCGCCTGGCCACCGCTAGCCTTGCACAGCATCCCAATCACCGCAGCCACATCCTCCGCCCTGTGAAGCGCCGCCTGTCTCTGCAGCTGCTGAGGCGAAGGGCCCTCAGGCATATTCTTCAGCTCCGACTCCTTCATCTTGATCCTCTCCAACAGCGTCATCTTTGTCCCATCAGTCTTGACCGCCTGCTCCAGCTTCTTGGCAGCCTCCTCCTTGGCGGCTTGCTCAGCTTCCTTCCTGGCTTGGATCCCAGCCTTGAGGGAGTCAAGCGTCGTCTGCTTTGGGATCGCGGCCTTGAGAAGGCTCTCGCATTTCTTGATTGGGGCCTTGGGGAGGGTGCCGAGGAAGAGGGTGACGTTCTTGTTGGAGGAGGACATCCACAACGCGCGGAGGTTGGACTCGAAATCCATATTCAGCTTGGCCTCTCTGATTGGGCCAGCAGGCAAGGATGGGGAGAAATCGATGCAGAGTTTCGAGCGGCCATAGTCGGAGAGGAGGAAGGGTGCTTCAGAGGAGGACTTGGCGGGCGTCCAGTTGAGGACTCCGAGCAAACGCTGAATGTCGACAAGTAGTACTCGACGCTTTCCCCAGGCGCGAGTGACACTGGGGTAGAGGTTGCGGAGGTCAACGGGGGAGTTGGTGCCGTTGTGGGCGTATTCCATGCTGAGAGACTTGAGAAAGGCGGTCTGCAGGTCGAGAAGGTCGAGCAGTTCTTGGGGCAAGTCGAAGTCATTTTGGGTTGGGGCGACAACTGTCTTGGTGCGCTTTTGGATGGGGGATTGGATGTTGAGGCGCTCGAGAAGGTTGGAGGTCTGGCTTGAGGCATCGTCCTCTTCGTCGGCTTGGTAACCGCGCTTTCGGCTGGGTGTGGATACGGGAGCGGCACGCTTTGGTGTTGGCTTGGCCGGGGCGACATTCTCAGGCAGGTCGAAAGTGACGGACTTCTTTTTTCTCGAGACAGGCGTGGCAGTCGCGATTGGTCTGGCCTCAGACTCCCGGCGTTGCTTCTTTGGCGTGGACTCGACCTCGTCCTCGACCTTCCTCTTCTTTGTGGTGAGAACAATCTCGATGTTGGAGGTGCGACCAAAGATGGTGCCAGTGGTGGCCTTCTTCTCGGAAGCGACGTCTTTCCCAAAGGTCGAGAGCTTGGAGATCTTTGTGAAGTTGGCGATACTCGACGTGGCAGGAGGGTTCTTGGTGCTTTTCGCGGTGGACCGCGTCTTACGGGAAATTACAACACCAGGCATGGTGATCTGTTTCCTTCTTGCCTGTGATGTTTTGTTGGAGGAGTGGATGATGGGAAGTCGCAGCTGGGTATTTCTCAAAGATGGTTTGGGAAGGGAACGATGTCTTGCAAAAAAAAACAGCTGGGAAGAGCAATGGGGGAAGTCGAGAGTGGATTGCTAAAAAGTGAAGAACGCGCAGGAGCAAGGCAGGGATCCGGGATTCCTGCCCCTGGCGCGACGCGCTGAATTCACGCGTAAATTGTTCGCGACGACGCGAAACAGGCGGGTCGCAGCACGGACAGCGCTCCACAAAGGCCCATTGTCAGCCAACCATTGTCCAATCAGACAATGAGAATGAACTCTCTTGGCATTTTCTTGAGCTCGTCTTGCCTGTGTCTCGAGAACATCAAAGGTGCGTCATGGGAATGGCATGCTTGATTCCGACTTTTGAGTGGCGGGCAAGAGTCTGGGGAAGCCTGGGATACGGCGGCATGAGAATTAATGACTGGTAACCCATGACAACTGGCTCGAGGCCAGTTCGAGGTCAGACCCCTTTTCTAACAAAACATCAGATCACAGACAGATATCAGATGTCACCTCAACATCGGACCAGGAAAACGCCAAAATCACCAAACACTTCAAGCGAAGCCAAACTCTTTGTACATCTATGTCGTTTATTCATAGGTATCATTAACATGCTATTTCCCATACACATTCCCTTTCCCTTTTCCCATTGACCATCCTACCCAAGCCAACTCCTTATTTTGCCCGACACTCCCTTATCGTACCCAATCTTGAACCCTATTTACTGCAACAAAAGCGCATCCTCATCCAACACACCAAACAAGCCCTCAATCTCCTTGGCCACCACCTTGAGCTCCTCCGACACCTGACCAGTAACCAAGGCATACGCATACAGCAGAGCATAATCTCTCTCCTCCACGTTCAAATGCGACAGCTTCCCCAGCCCTCCCACCCCCATCCCCGACGACCCGTTACTACCACTTCCCGCATTAGAAGAAGAAGAATAGTCCAGCACCACGCTAGGATTGTGTTCCTTTCGGAACTGGAAGATCTTGGCCAGCAGCCGGTCCCTCGTCCTGTCGACACTGGGGATGGCGTCCGTCAGGGGGTACTCCAGCATCAGCGACGACGCCAACACCTGGAACACATGACAGATGCGCTCGCACAGCTGCGCTCTCTCGTCAGCCGTGTACATCAGCAGCGCACGCTCCCCCTCCGTCAGACTGCCCTTCCTCTGCGTGACAAGTGACATGGCGTAAAACGCGTCCAAGAGACGGTGCGCACAGCCCATCAGACGAGCAGATTGTTGCGCTGGAAATGGACCTCGGAGCTCGAACTCGTTGGTCGCGCTCCTACGAAGGGCATCCAGCCGGGCGGCGTATTTTTGCAGGGCAGCTTGCTCCCCAGACCGCAGATAGGACCGGGAACAGTCACTCCTGAGCAGGATAGCCAGCGGCCCGCGCTTCCAGATGAGCCCCATTTGCAAGTACAGCATGCTCAGGCCCTCCTTGAACTTTTTGCGTGCTGATATGGGCCACACCAGCCGGCAAATGATCAGTCCCCACAGGATACCAGCCGTGACAGCTACAAAACGATGCAGAAGGATTTCACCAATGATGGGATTTGAGCCGCCTTCATCATCGTCATCGTCGTCGACCTTTTGCGACAGACTGTACGCATACAGGGTCGAAACGTTGTAGGCGAGCAGCGTGATTCTACCCAGCGGAGCCTTACCCCAAGCAACAATGACGACGAACGCCCAGAAGGCCACCATGGCTCCGAGGGGGATAAGTGCAAGCGCGCTTCCTTGGCTGATGGTCCAGTTGATGCCCGATGCTGAGATACCGGCCACCGTTCCAATAAATCTGGCCCAGCCTGTGGTGTTGGATGCGCCGACCGTCATGGAGCACACGATCATGAACGACAGTAAGCCCCATTCGCCTCTCCAGTGCTGGTAGGTATCCTTAGTTTGCGGCATGAAGGCAAACATGGCCCAGAAAGCTGCTCCAGCGCCGACTTTCAACCCGAATCGGACTGTCTACCTGTTAGCATGGCCATCTTCGAAAGTAGCTAAAAAGGCAACTCACTATCATCCCTCGCCACCTGCCTCAGCACCCGGAGAAGCTTCTGGGAAAGCGTAGCAATAACCTTGTTCGTCCCAGGAACAGCACTCCAAGCATATGTATCACGCCGCTGCACCATGGAATCCGCAATACCCCTCGGCATCTGGCTCTTCTTGATCGGCTTGATCAGCGTCTCCCGCTCAGAGTTGTCAAACGGCAAGGTGATCTTGCGGTTGTTGTACCCGCGTCTGTTGCCCCACCACTTCATCCAGTGCCAGCTCCGTGACCTGTGCTCGTTGGCAAATTTCAAGTCATCCAGCACGTCGAGGTACTTTTGCATTTCCTCTCCAAACGCCTGCAGGCTAAAACTGAAGTGACCACAGGCCGCCGCCACCTCTTCAAAGTCGGCTTGGATACTAGCCGATCTCGTACGATCCAGCTCGATGTGCTTGTACAACTCCTGAAGAGCGTCGGCCCTTGCCCCGTTGAAGAGTGTCAGAGCATCGGTAAGACTCTGGCGGAAGTGATCATTGATAGTGATTTCGTAGTCAGGGGCCGTGCCAAATGGTGGGTCGCGCAGCACCTCGGAGAGCGTATACGCCAAGGACTTCATCGACGGACCCAACAGGTTAATAAAGAGCTCAAAGATATCAGAGGAGTTGCGGAACGGGATGCTAGCAGTGGTCGCATCCGACCGACGCCGGTCCTTAACACGGCCTCTTTCGTCCTCGTTGCTCTCGTCTGACGCCTCGTCAATCGCTGACAGAATACCAAACCCTTTCCCACTCTTAAGGGTGTTTGACAACGTCCGCTGCAAGACGGGTGAGTAGAGCGACGCCGCCGGAGACATTATTCCAGACCCCTGCATCATCGATTCTCTCAACAGCGCAAACTGCGTGTTGGCCGCGCTCCTGAGCCCACCAATCGACTGTGCCAACCTTTCCATAGACCTTACAACAGCTCTGTCAAGCTGGTACAGCTTCTCCTCGCCCAAAAGATAGCGCTCAAACTTGGATTCCCGCAAGTTCTTAATCATCTGAGGATACACCCGAGTGTACGAAGACGAAGCAGCCGCAAACTCGCCCGACGTGACATCCTCCTCCGAACCACTGAGAAACCCACTAGTGATCAGGGCCAGCATATCTCCCAGCGAAGTCGAAGACTTGGTCATGGTGTCCCTCAACAATGATATCGCCGAAACCCTCCACACCAAAAGATTAACCGCGGTAGTAGCACTAACCCCCAGAAAAAACATCTTGAGAATCTGAATAATCTTTTGATTCGAAAACACCCCCGTCAACACCGCCGTCTCCTTGGTCACCACCCCAATAATCGCCAACGAAGCCAGCGTGCTCCCCACATCCACCAACGGATTCCCCATCCGCTGCTTCACCCACCCAACAAACCCAAATCCTCCCCCTATGAAGACGGCCAACACCAGCGCATGCGCCAGAGGAACACAATGCCACTGCCCTCCCACCAGCACCGAAGTCGCCATCGACAAAATCGAGACAATCTGCGCATACGCCACCGCGACAATGGCAATGAGCACCGCCTCAATCATCGACCCGGCGGACCTCGCTGGATGGAAATAAACAGTCAGCGTGGCCACCACGTGCTTACCGTCCGGCCGGCCCAGCCAGTCGGAGATGGGCGCCCAGAAGGTAGCCAGACTGCCGAGTGTGTACGCCAGCGTGCATTTCAGCACGCCGTGGCCGACGGGCGAGTCGAGCCAGCGGAGGACCCAGGCGCATTTCTCGCGGGTCTTGCGCGCAAGGGAGTAGAAGCGGTCGGAGAAGCCCTCGTCGCGGGGGAAGCTGGTGAGGTCGGTGAGGTCGGAGAGGGAGCGGGAACGGGTGCCGTCGGTTTGGGAGGATAGGCCGGAGCCGTTGGTGCGGAGGGTCAAGACTCGGCGGGAGCGCTCGCCGGTGGCGGGGATGATGAAGGTGCCATTGCGCAATTTCTGGGGGATATCAGTTGGGAATTCATTCTCATGTCGCGTGACGGCGGGGTTAAAAACATACACTTCTTTTTGAGGGCCTTCGCGGTGGCCATTGGCCTGGCGAAGGCAGTGTCGGAGAGGAGCTCATTTAGCAGTTCATAGTCAATCTGAAGGTAAGCTTCGAGCAAGAGGTAGTAGTAGGTAATGAGCTTAGGAAGAAAGACGACAACAAGTTCCCAGACACGTAGGCGTAAAGAAAGAAAGAGACGTGTCGTTATTAGGAACGGGGGAGATGCAGGGACACGAATGGAACAAAAGGGACAGGTTCGAAGAGTTCAGATGGTGTAATTGACATGTAATTCAGAGGTTGTTTGTTTGTTGGTTCCCAGTTCCCTTTGATACTTCCAGGGCAGGCAGAGCCCGAGATCAAGCTGAGGTGCAGCTTCCGGCAGCAAAGCAGCTTGCCTCAGCTTGCCGCCGCCCGTTTGATCCGTCTCTGGTCTTCCTGTCGCACCCCGCCGCTTCCCTTGTGCTGCTGCCCGCTCCAAGTCGCTCGCAGATCCTTGAAAGAAAAGGCGGCCACGTCCCGCTAACTGCCCTGCCAGGCCGTGCAGGGGAGCTGCCGGACCGGGATGGTTTGCGCGCTGTTCGGTTGGTCGAGCCGCCCGCAGCTGATCCATCGCCTAATCGCAGCCCCATGTGCGAGTGACGTACCAGCCCTAAAATACTCCAAAAGAACGGCCACTTTGAGCAACCAAAAGGTGTGAAATCGCGGGGTCAAGTGAGACTTCTTTTGACAGAGTGTGACTTGCACGAGTCTTGTTTCACATTTGGGCTGCTGATTGATTCCCTTTTCAGGTCATTCCCAAATCCTTGGTACCTAACCTTTCTCGTTGTGCCGTCTATTTAAGCATCAATCTTTGGAGCTATATCTCTTGGCATTTACGAATTGGATCTTCAAACGAGCCCCTCATCGGCTTATCGATACTATTGTGATAGCCTCACTTTCTTTACATACCTACATACCAGTCTCATACAGGGTTGTTGTTCATCAACGACCCCGCACCTCTCATTCTCAAGTTACCTCCCCAGACAGTGGGATGCGAAGATTCTGGCCCATCATGTCCGCCGTTACTTCAGCCCCGTGGAAATTCGCGCCGTTGAAACAGCCGTTTGTGCCTAGCCCCAACACTCGCAAGCTACAGGGCATCGTTTTCGATGTCGACGGGACACTATGGTGAGCTTATTTTGTGTTTCGTGCTCTGGATTCTGCGAGCTGTGTCACACCTTCAAGGTCTCGCTTCATTTTCACCTACAGCTCTCCTGAAGCCTGCCTGTCTTGTTGTACCACCTGTCACATCTCTCACATCACCACCCACCATGTCTCACCCACCCCACCATCTCACAACTACACTTCCATTCTCTGCCCCCCTCCCTCTCACCCCCCCCCCCCCCCCCCATCAAGTTGTTAAGCTAACACAACCCCAGCGAACCCCAAACCTACATGTTCTCCGCCATGCGCTCCGCCCTCGGCATCCCCCCATCAACCGACATCCTCGACCACGTCTACTCCCTCCCCACCCCCGACCTCCAGCACGACGCCATGGACAAGATCCGCGCCATCGAGCGCGAGGCCATGCTCTCCCAGGTGCCCCAGCCCGGCCTCGCCCCCCTCATGTCCTACCTCGACTCCCGCTCCGTCCGCAAGGGCATCTGCACCCGCAACTTTGACCTCCCCGTCCAGAACCTCCTCGACAAGTTCCTCCCTTCCTCCGCCTTTGGCCCCATCGTCACCCGCGACTTCCGCCCCCCAAAACCCGACCCCGCGGGCATCCTCCACATTGCCCGCTCGTGGGGGTTGGTAAGAAGATCAACCGGGGAGCCCGGCATCCCCGTTGATGAGGCGGAGGAAAAGGAAAAGATTGCCGAGGGGGGGGGGCAGGAGGAGGGGGAGCTGCTCCAGACCGAAAAGGGGGAGGAGGTGGCCGATGCGAGCGGGTTGATTATGGTGGGGGATAGCGTGGATGATATCACCGCCGGTAGGAGGGCGGGGGCGAAGACGGTGCTGCTTGTGAATGACGTGAACAGGCACCTTGTGGATCATGAGCACACTGATTTGGTGATTGAGAGGTTGGACGAGTTGATTGAGGTTTTGGAGGAGGGGAGACTTTGATATCCATCTGGCTGGATAAAGCGGTGAAACAGCGTAGAGGTAGAGCAACTTGCTGGACAAGGCAACAGAACAATAAACAATAAATCTCCCAGAAAAGCTGTCTATTCCGGAGCCTAGCGCGTGACGAGATATCTCAAGACAGAATATGCCACAATCCATACATGACATTGCAATCAGTGTACAAATCACAAAAGATCCAATGGCTGCCAGATATACAGACAGGCACACAGTGTCCAACAAGGTTGATTGCACATTGTATAAGCCCCTATTATCTTCCATCACAACCCCTTGCAGATAGATCTAAACAAAATCGCCTGTCCGACTTGGTACGATATCCATCGCCCAAACACCTATCCAAGCAACTTTCCAACCCCCTAATAAACCCGCCATTCCCCCGTAACCTGCCTATTGGAAATGGCCATGATATAGCAGTTGCTTAGGTTAGGTGTAGTTGCCCTAGGGGTTGATTAAGATGACGGCGCAAACGTGATCTGCTGGTATTGAACTGTATCTCATCACTGAAGGTGGTATGTAGAGACTCTTTTTTGTGCCCACGAGTTTGAACAGATTCGGGGTGGAGAAAATCTGAGTTGAGAAAATAGTGAAGAAAATCGAAGAGAAAGATGAGTCGGAAAAGAGATGATTTTGATGCAAGGAAACACCCTTTTCTCGTACAAATAATTTCTCTTAGTAGTGCCTGCCGCCTGAGGACGACCCCGGCCCCATGGCCCGTCGAAGGTTTTCTCTTCTCAACTCCTCAGAGGTCAACTGTCTGCGCGGCGCAGGCGGGAGAGGCCCGCTGGGAGGAGCTGGCCGCATGGGCAGTGACATGGTAGCTGATTTGGTGGCGGAGGTGCTGGGGGACGATGTGCGTTGGGGAGGAGCCATGCTCGGGGACGCTGTACGCTGTGGGGGAGGAGCCATGCTGGGAGAGGCAGTGCGCTGGGGAGGAGGGGCTGTACGTTGGGGAGGAGGAGCCATGCTTGGGGAGCCGGTTCGACGAGGAGGTTGTTGCTCATCATAAGCAGCAGACCCAGAGGGCCTGGATCTGTGCTGCATCACCGAATTCGTGCTGGCTACTCGCGGTCCCAGTCCCGGATGTACATTCGCTCCACCTGCGCGGCCAAGGCTGATTGATCCGCTGCCGCTGCGTGGCGGGGGTCGTGTCGGTACGCTATCAAATTGGTCACGAGGTGACACCATGGTCCCCAAGATGGGAATCTCACCTGAAGTGGGTGTTTGCTGAACTCCCCCCTCATTCTGTGCTGGGTACGATGGCGAATCACTTGAGCGCAAGAGATCCTGGGTAGCTGGAGAGAGCTGGGGTGCCAGATGAGACTTGCGATTGTCTCTATCCATGAGACCACAAGCCCACTCTCTCAGGTCAACAGGAGTTCTCTTGGCTGCTTGTACAAAAGGATCGCGGTCCTGTGAGGCGAGTTAGCATCGACGTCCAACAACAGGTTAGGTGAGATAACTTACAAAAAGCTCTTGAGGGGTTGGCCGGCGCTCGGGTTCCTTATACAGACACTTTTGAATCATGTCGTCAAGGATCTGGGGGAAAGCATCGCTCTTGGGTAGCCTGGGCGCAGGCTCGTGCACAATCTGCTGAAGCAGGTCAAGAATACCGGCAGGGGCACTCTCGGCATCAGAGAGTTGGTCCGCTGCGGCAAAGGGGAACTTTCCAATAGCCAGTTCCATGATGGACAAGCCAAAACTCCACACGTCTGACTTGACCGTATACTTCTCACCCTGAATTCTTTCAGGGGCCATGTATGTTGACGTACCAACAAAGGTGTCAGCGATCGAGTTGATGAGCTCACCAGATACGCCGAAATCGCAGAGCTTGATGGATCCTCGGGAGTTGACGAGGATGTTGGAGGGTTTGATGTCGCGATGCATGATGTGGTGCTTTGAGTAAAGATATGTGAGACCTCCGAGAGTCGCCTCGGCGATCTTACCTAGAACATCCACACGAACAGGGCCGAATACTCGTGATACCCGGTCCAGAGAGCTATAAGACTACAATTAGCTGGGTTAAACACCACATAAGCAAGAAGGCTACGCACCCGACATCCATATACTCCATGCACATGATCACATCGTTGTTTTCGTTCAGGAAAGCGCCGTAGAAAGTCACAATGTAGTCGGAATGGCAGCCATGCATAATCTGCAGTTCACGAACTATGCGTTTCCGCATCTCCTTCTTGGCCTCGACGTGAATGATCTGGAAGTTGGGGGTTAGAACAAGGATCCGAGCAAGCTGCTCTAAGAAGACTAACCTTGCGAGCCATCACTGTGTTGGTCGGGATATGCTTGACTTTGCTGACGGTTCCACCGTTGCCAGCACCAAGATCCTTGATAATCTCCAAGTCTTCAGGCTTCAAGTCCAAGTTGAACTCGATACCAATTTCCAGCTGTTCGTCCCCTCCCTTTGGGCGAGCATTCTCGGCGGTCGGGGGAGGCTTAGGGGCCGCAGGCGTCAGAGCGAGACCCTTGACGTTCTTGCGCTTCATAGAGCGCGGAGCAAATGCGTCAGCCATGGTGGGCGATTCGAAATTCGCTGAGGGTGTTTGTTGTGTTTCGATTCTTTGGAATTACTGAGCGTGCGCCGAACCTGATCGCATTCCCTGCGGGCAGGAGGCAACGCAGGTGGAGTTTGGGCTCGGGGGCCGGCTGGCAGCTTTAGACCGTTCGTCGGGCGCCGGTGGAAAGCCGTCTGCTTGTCCTGTAGGTATTGTTTGAACCTGTTGAGGATGCCGAGGCCTGGGATGTTACTGGTAAGGGATTCTCGCGTACGTCCTCGGGGTGTTGGGCTCGTCGCGGTAGGTAGTGAGCGGTGGATCGGGCAGACCGAGTGGTGCTGGAGAGGTCCTCGCGTGTCCTTGAAGCGGGATAGGTGGTAGGTAGGTAGGCTACAAGGTAGGTAAACACAAGGCGCAGCACAGGTTCAAAGCGATAATGAGCGAGACCTTAGAGCGATGGTAGCGGAGAAGGAGGTTTCATTCAGAAAAATTCGGGGGATGTGGACGTTTCCTAGACTGAGTGTCGCGGACGGTCAGTGGCAGTCAATGTGGGGTTCCAGGAGGTGGCCTGGGCTGCGAAGAGAGAAACGAGGCACAAAGGAGGGGTGGTGTCCGTGATCCCCTGCGATTGGGGGGGAACAGGGGTTGAGCCAGGGGGGGCACGTCCCATCAAGGTGCCCTCCACCTGCCAACTGCCACTGCACGCTCACCAATGGTTTCTAGAGAACGGCTGGATTTGCCGCCAATATTGCAATGTCTTGGATGAGAGTCAGCAGCAGGGAAATGCGACTGGAATCACCGAGATGCGAATAAAAGGCTCAGAGTTGATGTATCCGCATCGTCCCTGTCTCAAAGCACAGTGCTTGGTTGAGTGGACTGTACTGTGTAACCAAACACTCTCAGGTTGCTGCTTGGTATGGATGAGTGAGAACCCAACTTTCAAGAGGTCTGGGAGCTACCGTAGGTCCGTCCGTTGTGGCCTATGGCCAGGTTATTACGAATTCAATCCCAAGGTGCAGGATGAACGGTCCCCTTGCATTGGCAGACTATATCGAATCCGCCGCGAGAAATAGGGGCAGGCGTGTTTCGTCTGGTTTTGGTTTTTGCTGAACCATGCCGTTTGGCCTGATTGGAAGATTTTCATGCAACCCCCTCTATATCTGAAGAGAGCTATCGTTCTCAACCGCGGAGATAAGCGCTGGCGTTTAAGTGTCGCCGCACCACGGCTGTCCTCCCTTGATGATCTCATCCCCCAGACTCCAAGAGCCGAGTCGTTCTCGGCCTCCACTCCGCATCAAGGGGATTCCTGGGTTGCTTCCGCCCCCGCGCCGCCCCGCTACCGGGAACCAAACGCCGAATCCACGTGGCCAGGCCCGGGATGATATTCCAGACAGAAGAAAGAACAAAGTGGTGAGATAGAACTGAGACAGAAACTGTGCTCGACATGATAGCGGACATCGTATGTCGTATATATACTACCATATTTCTGAGAAAGCTCTCCCAAAACTTCATGGTCATCAGAGTGCCACGCCAATGCATGTTGGTTGGGAAATCTTATCGATCAGTCAGCATAGTGAGACCAGCTGCTCTGGGTATCGAAATGTGAAAGCGTAGAGAAATTACCATCACATGTAGACTGAAGCGCGTTGGCGTGGTTGAGAAGCAGTTGAAAGTTGAATTCCTATTCTTACATCACTGACCTGAAGCACGGACCACCTCTACTCTGTACAATTACAGACGAGGCTGAACGCGTCGTGGTGCCACAGTTGGGGCGTGCGCTGCTCCAAAAAATCCAATCTTTTTGGCTTCGCAGCGTCAGCCTTCCCGTCCGTGTCGCCGGCAACTTTTGGCAGCAGGCAGCCAGAACCTTTGGGATCCCCACCACTCGCTGGACAACTTGCGCCGGCCACTCCTTTCCCTATCTTTTTGCTTTCTTTCCTTCTACATCACACACCTGCGCCCAATTGCCAGCGGCGCTTCCACTATCGCAAGTGACCGCTTTTTGGCCAAGCACCAAAACGCGCCAACTTACTCCGTAATACTGCTGCAGACCGACCTCCGGTTTGCGCGATCCCAACCGCGAAAATGAGCAACGACTTGCGCAACTTGATCGATGGCGAGGCCGAGCTCGATGACGAGGATGATGATGCTTCCTTTGATGAGGAGGCCGGCGAGGGCCGCAGGGACAAGCCCTTAATCGATGATTCCAGCGAGGAAGAAGATGATGACGATGACGAGGAAGAAGCTAGAAGGGTATGCCCCATCCTCTCCATGCGCCCACCATCCCTATTTTTCAATGCTAATTTGTTTTCGACGTGTCTAGATTCGAGAGGGCTTCATTGTCGATGAGGACGAAGAGGAAGAAGAGGACGAAGATCTCGAAGAACGTCGTAACAGAAAGAAGCGTCGGAGAGCTGAACGAGAAGAAGAGCAACTCGATGAAGAAGATCTCGATCTCATCGGTGAAGCAAACCCAGACTGGGGTCGCAAGGCACAGCCTCAGGTACACCTGGCCAGTTCACCATACTAACATTCATAATGCGCTAACATCATTCCCAGCAAACCAAGTTCAAGCGACTGAAGCGCGGTCATCGCGATGAGGACCGTGGCTCCGAACGCCGCGGCCTGGCCGAGATCTTTTCCGACGATGACGAAGAGATGGCCGACGACCGAGCTTATGGCCGCCAAAGCCACCGCCAAGCCGACGAATTCGATGATTTTATCGAGGAGGATTATCCGGAAGATGATGAGGAACGCATCCAACGCCAGGAGGATATGGAAGTTGCCCGGCCCAGAGATAAAGGCCTCACCGTCGATGCGACTGGTTTGGATAAGGAGGCGCTTGACGATATGGAAGCCATCTTTGGAAATGGCGAAGACTACGATTGGGCTCTGCAGATGGAGGAAGAGGAGGAGGAGCGCGAACGCGAAGAGCAGCAGATCGAGCTCAAGGATGTCTTTGAGCCTTCACAACTCAAGGAGAAGCTTCTTACCGACGAGGACAATGAGATTCGCGTCAACGACGACCCGGAGCGTTTCCAACTGGACCGCAAACCCTTCCAGCATCAACAAACGTCGGCCGAAGGATTCAAAGAGGAGGCCAGATGGATTACCAACCTCATTCTGCCCCAGAAGCGCCTTTCAGGTGATCTTCACGGACCTTTCACCAAGGCTGTCTGCCAGGTACTCGAGTTCTTCGTCATCGACGCCTATGAAGTGCCCTTTGTTTTCCAGCAACGCCGAGACTACCTCATTCATGCCAAGAAGTCCCGAAATCTGGATCGCGATGACCCAGACGCTCCCGCCTTCAACATTGATGCCGAGAAGTTGCTGAACCAGGATGATCTGTGGCGCATCCTCGAGCTGGACATCAAGTTCCGGTCCCTGGTTGAGAAGAGAACGGTCCTCGAGAAATCATACAACAACCTCAAAGCCAAGCTCAACATCCAGGACGACATCATCGAAGGGATGACTCGCGCAGCCGAAACACAAGAAGAGCTGCAGGATCTGCAGGACTACTTCAACTTCCGGTACTCTGACGAAATCAAGCAGGTTGCTGCCATGGCCGCTGCGGAGGAAGGCCATCAGGCCGAACAGCTCAAGCGTCCGGGGACCAAGACAGCCCTTTTTGAGCGGATTAGGAAGTCCAAAGCCTATGAGTTCGTGCAGGCACTCGGCATTTCGCCCGATCAACTCGCCAGAAACGCGCTACAGGACGGAAAGAGGGTCTCATCAGATGACAGTTTCATGGACCCCATTTCGCTCGCGGACAGTTTAGTTGACAACTTCTTCTATACCGCCGAACAGGTCACCAACGCTGCTCGCCAGATGTATGCGGAAGAGCTCTTTGTCAACCCTCGGATGCGCAAATTCTTCCGAAAACACTATTATGGCAACGGCATTGTGAACTGCCGTCGCACAGAAAAGGGTCTTAGAAAGATCGACGAGTCTCACCCATATTACGAGATCAAATATCTCGTCAACTACAGCATCATGGACCTCGCGGCTCGGCCCGAGGTATTTTTGAAGATGATGAAGGCAGAAGAAGAAGGCCTGGTGGAAATCCGTGTCGAGCTCCTGAACAAGGGCACTTTCAAGAAAAACCTCTATCAAGATTTCGTATCAGACAACTTCAGCTCGCTGGCCGATGCATGGAACGGGGAGAGACAGAAAGTGCTCGACATGGCTATCGAGCGCCTTGACAAGGTGATCGAGAAGGGTGTGAAGGATTCCATGCGGACTGCTTGCCAAGACCGGCTTCTTCAGGCTTGCCGTGAGGAGTACTCTAAGCGCCTCGATCAAGCCCCAATCAAGCCCAAGGGCATGGTTCTCGGCACTGTACCTCGAGTGCTTGTCCTCACCAACGGCATGGGCGACCCCGGTCGCGACCCCATTTACTGGGCGTGTATGGATGAGCATGGCAAGGTGAATGAGTATGGCACCTTTACCAACTTGGCTCGGGATGAGAATCAACGTGAGGAGTTTGCCTCGCTTTGCGTACGGAAGGAGTTTGACATGGTCGGTATTTGCGGCTTCTCTGCGGACACACAACGACTCATCAAAGATGTCGAAGGCCTTATCAGCGACAAGGGGCTGATGGGTCCTCCTTATCCTGACCCAGAGACCGATGAAAGCCGTGTCGATCTCTTGGATGTTGTAGTGGTCAATGACGAGGTTGCGCGCCTGTACAAGGACAGCCCTCGGGGTGTTGCAGACCACCCAACGTTGAACCCCCTCACTCGGTACTGTATCGCTCTGGCTCGGTACATGCAGAACCCGCTGAAGGAGTATGCCGCTCTCGGGAAGGATGTGATCTCCTTGGCAATCCACCCATACCAGCAGTATCTCCCGCAAGAAAAGCTCCTCAAGCAGTTGGAGACGGCGATGGTTGATATGGTCAATCTTATCGGTGTTGAAATCAACGAAGCTATGAAGGATCCATATACAGCAAACTTGCTTCCCTACATTGCTGGTCTTGGTCCTCGCAAAGCCCAGCTTCTGGTCAAGGGTATCAACGCCAACGGTGGCGTCGTCAATGCTCGTGACGAACTGGTTGGTGATTTCTCTCGTCACAAGATTCCAGTGCTGGGTCCGAGGGTCTGGAACAACGCTGCAAGCTTCCTGTACATTGAGTACGACTCTACCCATCCTGATTCGGATCCACTGGATAACACACGTATCCATCCCGAGGACTACGACCTGGCTCGCAAGGTCGCCGCCGATGCCTTGGGTCTCGACGAGGAGGATGTCAAGGCCGAGACGGACCTTAATGGACCAGCCGCCATCGTTCGCAAACTCTTTAATGATAATGTCCAAGAAAAGGTGAATGAGTTGATCCTTGAGGAGTATGCCGAGCAGTTGGAGCGCGAGTACTCGCAACGGAAGCGTGCCACGCTTGAGGCCATCAGGGCAGAGCTTCAGGTGCCATTTGAAGAGCTTCGCAAGAATTTTGCCTCTCTTACCAGCGACCAGATCTTCACCATGTTTACCGGTGAGACAAGGGAGTCGCTCTGCGAGGGCATGATTGTGCCGGTCAATGTTCGCGTGGTCAAGGACGATTTTGCCATCGTCAAGCTCGACTGCGGGATCGAGGGCAGAATTGAGGCACACGAAGTCTCGCACCGCCACTCCGTCAAGGATGTTCTGAGTGTGGGTCAGACGGTTCAGGCCAAGCTCATCGACGTCAACCGCAAGGACATGACCTGCAAGCTCACCATTCGGGAAGAAGAGATCCGCCGACCTTACCGCAAGAACTTCGATCACGGCCGGGATCAATGGGATTATAGACTGGAAGATGCCGATCGTGAGGAGCTGCGGGAAAAGGACAGGGTAACGGGACGCACTCAGAGGGTCATTAAGCACCCGCTATTCAAGCCTTTCAACAGCACCCAGGCCGAGGAATATCTCGGTGGCCAACCCCCCGGAGAGGTTGTCATTCGGCCATCATCCAAGGGTAACGACCACCTCACCATCACATGGAAGGTGGCCGACGGTGTGTACCAGCATATTGATGTGCTCGAGCTCCAAAAGGACAACGAGTTCTCTGTTGGCAAAGTCCTCAAGGTCGGAAGCAAGTACACATACACCGACCTGGACGAGTTGATTGTCGACCACGTCAAGGCCATGGCGAAGAAGGTCGATGAGCTGATGCAGCATGAGAAGTTTCAGAAGGGATCGCGTGCTGATCTTGGTAAGTTCCTCCTAGTAACATATCTTCCTGTTCACGGATGAATCACTAACCTTTTGAAACAGAAAAATGGCTCACAACATATATTGATGCCAACCCAACCCGTTCCACCTACGCCTTCTGCATCGACAAGAAGCATCCGGGCTATTTCCACCTGTGCTTCAAGGCGTCCAGGGGCTCCAAAGTCAACGGATGGGTGGTCCGTGTCGTGCCCCATGCTTACGAGCTCATGAAGAACGCTTACCCGGATATGAGAGCTCTTACAAACGGATTCAAGCTTCGGTATCAAAGCGAGATGCTGAAGCTGCAGCAGGGTGGCGGTGGCGGAGCAGGCCCGAGACGCTAGAAGTCTCTAGGTTGTTGGGTCTGTTTTTCGACGAGTGGAGGATTTGTTATCATTTTTTGTGTATTCTCATTTAGCTTTATCCTTTTTGGGGGCGAGCAACAAAAGAAAAATCATGGATTTCAGGCTGGTTTGGTTTGGCATGCAGGGCTGGCGGTGAAACAAGGAATGCGGTTCTCGTTACGGAACGAAAGGCCAGAAAGTAGATTTAGTAGATAAACACTTGATAGGGGGGGCGCATATCGAGGAAGTGTGCCACGAAATTGTAGTTTTAGTGTTATTAATGTTAAAAACCATCTACCGCATGTGTTTTCTTGGGGATTGGGGGGGTAAGTGTGATGTTTCCTTTGGATGGGAAATCGTGCCAGAGAGCCTTTTCAGAGCCGTCAATGTGTCCAAATAGCTATTGTATATTTGTCTTTTTTAATCAGACTCCTTAACATGTTGTAAAAGGTCTTGAGAGATACAGACGAGGCATAGACAGAGCTAGCAAAGCGCTTCTAGGTTAACCCTAACCCGTCAATCATCTATCTGTGTCGACTTGTCAAACTGCCCAGACAGGTACGTCACTGCCAAGACGTTTGCCCACAAGGGTTCACGTCGCTTTGAACACCCCTCTTCAAGAAGGGAGCTCCAGCTCAAACATCCTTTACTCCGTACTTCCAACAGAAACGGCACAGCTTTGGAGCTCAAGCATTCTCCATTTCTCTCTCTGTAAACTCCACTACATCGTATCAGTCCTGCATTCATCAGCGCATATTCTCAAAATGCCTGTCCCAGATCCTGACTTAGCTACACGAGCTCCCGAGAGCGACGCTGCCGAAGACCAGCAAGACTCTCCCGCTCTTTCTGCCATTGCCGCCCCGACTCCTCCTCCAGAGCAACCACAACTATGCGACAACTGCGTCTCTGACAGGCCAACCCCAGCTGGGATTGGGGCGCCAAAAGGAGAGCTGACTACTCTCGGCGGGATAGATGTAGGCTGCTATCTCACCTCCCCTTGACACCTCTTTAAAACTAACATATACTCTGTCCTGCCAGGTCTACATCACCAAACCCCCCTCCTACCCCTCCACCCCAGCCCGCCTCCTCCTCCTCCTAACAGGCGGCACGGGCCTAAAGTCAACCAACAACCAGCTCCAAGCCGACCTCTTCTCCGCCGAGGGCAACTACGTCGTCGTCATGCCAGACCTCTTCTCGGGCGACCCCGCGCCCAATTCCCAAGTCAGGGAAGACGACCCGGACATCCAAGCCGGTGGTGGTGGTGATGGGGGAGGGTTTATCGGCATGTTCAAGCTCAAGGCGGTGGAGACGGCCAAGAGCTTCATGGTCGACATGTGGCTTGCGCGGCACACCGAGGACAAGATCCTGCCCATCATCCACAAGGTCCTGGACGCGGCAAAGGACGAGTTTGCGGATGCGGTTGGGAACGGGGGCGGGGTGTATGCGGTGGGGTATTGTATAGGGGGGAGGTATGTCTTGTTGCTGGGGCAACAGAGGGAGGGCAAAAAGAGGGGGGATGTGGAGCAAGGGGATGGTGTCAAAGAGGGACCTTGGATCAAGGCGGGGGCTGTGGCGCATGCGACGTTGGTGTCGAAGCAGGATTTTGTGGGGTTGAAGGCGCCGGTTACGTTGGTGAATGTGGAGAGCGATCCTATGTTTCCGGACGAGGTGAGGGTGGCGGGGGAGGATGAGATGAGGAAGGGGGGGGTGGAGCATGAGGTGCAGGTTTATCCTGGGGTTCCGCATGGTGAGTTGTCTGTTTGGGAAATGGTGAGAGTGGGGGTTGGCTAACCATGATGATAGGCTTTGCTGTCGTGGGAGAGTATGAGGACGAGAATATCAAGGAGGCACAGAAGACGGCGTATGGGCAGATGTTGAAGTGGTTACAGGATCATTAATGATGTTGAGGATGTGGATTTCTGGCCAGGGCGTTGTGGGCTTTTTTTCTTTCTCGTTTTGCGAAATACCTAGGAATGAACAAGGTAATGACATCAGGCAGGCAGGTTCAGTGTTTAGGTGGCTTATTGTTCTTGTTAATAGTGTTATTCGTCCTGAATTTGACAGTTTGAGCAGAACCGAAGCCTCACTATCCTGCTTTGCGAAGTGGTGCGTATTGTTTTGTGTTCCGATAAGCTGCTTTTTCTTTTTACACTTTCATCATGAGCGGTGGGATGTGTTGGGGTTTTTTGTATATTTTCCCCAGTCCACGGTAATTTGTAGCAATATTTGTCATTCTTCTATTAGTCTTGTTTTGCGTTGTCTATCCTTTTTGTTGTCTGGGGTGATGACCCAGAGGAGGTGAAGGTTTTCCGTCTGTGTTGGAGCGAGATGAGCGTTTTTGGCTGAAGCATTGTCGTCATCCTTCCCGGTATACGCTCTTGAGAACCCATTTTCCATTCTTTGTCTGTTGTAGTTCTCCAAGCAAGGCGTAGCTCTCTTTGGGCGTTGTTGTGTCCTTCTTGTTGGGATTTGGGGATGTCTTTTCGATATTACCGATGTCCCTCTCCTCATCTGTCAAGCCTGGGGCGGTTGGTTTGGCCGTTCCCCTGTGGTGTTCATTCTCTATCTTCGTTCTGTCGGCCAGCCCGACGGCGAAGAAGACGGGCAGGATGGAGCTCTTCACCACGGGAAGTCCGAGCTCTGCCGTCTGGATTATGACGAGCATGAGGATGATGAGCGATAGACAGACTTGGGCGACTATAAGAGCCAACCACTCCCAGTGAACCGAGATCCGAACCTCTTGCTGCCAGGCTGTGCCGTTCACCTGGCTGACACTTGTGTTGCCGGATTCAAGAAGACTATAGGAGAAAAGAGAGTTAATTTCCTGTCAATTTATACAGTCATTTGTCAAAGACATGATGAGTGAAGGAAAAAAAACAAAACAGCTGAACTTACTTACCCATTACTGAGCTCCACGGCGAGGTTCCGTGAAATATTGCGGACCACTTGCTCTGAATCTCCCGTTCCTAACCAACCCCCTAGCACTTCCCCGAACCAATTCTCTCTGCTCCCTTTTTCGCTAAAGATATTCTTCAACTTGTCCGAGGTGGCTTGGTGGGCCCACAGATGGATAGGGTATATGTTGTCAGGTTCCAAGGCATCGACGAGCCACCGTATGGCAAGCCCACTATTGTCACGGAGGCCAGTCTTGCTACTCGACGAGATTCTTCTCGACTTCACTATGTTTTCGGATGTCGATATGCTATACCGGTTGATACAGTAGTGGAGCAAGACCTCGTACACGAGACGGGTCCGGCTTCTGAAGATAAAAAGGCTCATGAGTTCGGCCTTTTGACCGTCGGTCCCGCTAAAAGATAACGAGTTGAAGTCGGGCGGGCGGTCTGGCAGCATCCAGTCCAAAGTGACCCCTGCAGTGATTCCTACGTCTTCAGCCAAGTCTCCGGGAAGAGATTGGTTCCAGTTTGCTGACCAGTTCACGCCGTTCGGTAGGGAGAATTTGGTAAGAGACAACGAGTCATCTACATTGGTCCCACCCGGGAGTTGTTCTTCGTCAACGTCTTGTAGAAGGTTTGAGACATCTATCCCTGTGTGTAAGCTCAGCACTCCCGCTTTTGGCTTGTTGCCTTACCTGATATATTAACGCACACCTCCATGGTGCTGAACTCTGGCCATGTACAATTCGTACTTTTGCAACTTGGTAACTGTGATGGCCAAGCTTGAAAGGGGGGCAACATTAAACTGCTTTTCAACCGTAGCTCAAAAGTATGCCTGATATTTAGGTGATATACCAGGTATGTCAATAATGCCTCCTTTCCCCATGTCTGTTTTCCAGCATCCTTACTTACCCAGATAAATCTCTTACATCATGGAAGGTCTTGCCTGGGAGGTACCCGTTATTCTTCATGATCACGGCAGAGTCATTCCCTTCCAGAGGTACTGAATGAACGGGATATGTGAGAGCAGACTGAGTCAAAGTCGATGTCACAATGCTTGTGATCAGAATAAGACAGGTAGTGACTCCCAAAGGGCTATGTGCAACACCGTCAGCATCATAATTTCAAAACCTGATGACAGCCAAGAAACTTCACCTTCCTCTCATCTTAATCATCAGGTGGAAGCTTCCCCATATTGCGCCTGGGGCCTCATCAAAGACGCGAAAATCGCCAAGGGACCTGGGGCTCTTGTACCAGTTCCACCGCTGTTGAGCCAGTGCCTGTACCAATGCGTAAATGAAGGCCGTACGACAGATGGTGGAGATAAACGCAATAATAGCATTCGGCGTAACTGGAAGTGCCCACTCCGCGAGAGAACGCCCGTCGTAACTGCGCAAAATCCCAACAATGATCGGAAGGCACACGAGGCCACTAAGTGCCATGCTGGCGAGCTCCGCCCACCAGCTTTTCAGTGCCCTCCGGAACCTGTAGTCCGGCTTTCTGATTGGAAGTAATGCTGGCTGTAGCTCTTCCTCCGGATCCGTTGCTGAAGTACTTTGCAGACTGACTCTTGGGAGGGTGATGGACAAGGATTCGTTCGAGCCACATAGCGTCGTTGTGTCCAACGACTGGAGTAGAGGGTGTTGAACCATATCTGTACCAGTTTGCTCTTCATGAGGTGCAGCGTTTGGTGTCATGTCGGTCGGCTGTGTGTGTTGTTGCTGGTGGGAAAGTTTCTAGGGGGCTGACCCACGAGGAGGTCTCCACGCCCGCTTATGTCTGTAGAACAACATCCTGCCGTCTATATACATGAGGCTGGCTTAAGAATCTCTGGTGGTAATATGCGAACCCATATTTTGATGGCGAAGCACAGCGGCCCCTTTTTTTCTCATGGCAACGTACCGTGGCCCCCACAGGAAAAACACCTTCATTTTGTAGAAACGATGTGGCACGGCATGTAGCCCAGACCGTGAGTGCAACATAACCAGGCCAATAAGCAGCATCTGATAGTACCCAAATGTTGGAAAAAGCCGGGAATTAAAGTAAGGCACCCCAGGCAGCTACCTAGGTAAGGTACATAACTACACAGCCGAGCTATGTAGGTATATTGAGTCCGCAGCCGTGTTGGGGAATCATTGGTGTGTTCGCAAACTTCTCGCCCTCGTGAGCCTCAACCCGTGGGCTTCGGCACAAAATCCTACACCCCATTGTCCAATCATGTTATACACCCACTCGGTGACGACGTGGTGAAAATAGATATCAACATGGGAGCCTATTTGAAGTAGCAACCCCAAGAACCACCCCATGCGATCCAAGTGCCTTTCTATAACTTTTCACATCCTAAACAGACCTCAGAAGAGGAGTGACAGGTGTTAAGGGATGGTCAACAGGCTTTCAAAGATAGTCAACAGGCCTTGAGATATATTTAACCCGCATTTATGACAGATCAAATGAGCCAAGCAACTCCGAAAGGTTATCACCATTACTTCCCACAAGCCCAGAAAAAGCTCACGCCCTTCTATACAAACTCTCCAAAACCCACTTCCCCCTCTGCGTCTTCTGAAGCCCCCCCATCAAGGCATAGCTCTCCTCCGGCGTCACCCCCCTTTTCTCACCACCCTTAGCCTCAGGAGAAAACATAACCTCCCTTCCACGCTCCGCCTCCGCCCTCTCCGCCAACCCAACAGCAAAAAACGCCGGCAAAATAGAACTCTTCACCACCGGCACCCCAAGCCCCGCAGTCTGAACCATCACCAACAGCAACACCACCAGCGACAACCCAATCTGGGCCGCCACGAGAGAAAGCCACTCCCACCGCACAGAGATGTACGTCTCTTCCTGCCAGGCTGTGCCGTTGACCAGACTGGAAAGGGCTTCGGTCGTGCTGTCAAACATACTGCACGCCATACAAATCAGCAGTTTAAACAAAGAGGCGGGTGAAAAGAAGAAAAACATACACATTCGTCAACCCCATAGCAACATTCATCGACATGTTCCTCACAATGTCATACCGAAACTGATCCTTTTCCTGATCGCTCGCTTTGTCGGCTTTATCCCTCGAGAAAGGGAGCTGATACAGCAACACAGAGAACAAATCTCGCATGGTCCCCATCATCAATCTATCAGTCGAGTTCTCCAGGAAAAAGCTCTGTAGCATGCCGACGAGGAAGTGGTTGGAGGTCGACCCGAATTTGTACGTGACATTCGCGTCTTGAGGGTCGACGAGGTACTTGTACATGTACGGGTGTTCAGCATGGTGGTATCCCACCCTTGTGGTGGAGGACAACAGCTGGATCTTGGGCACGTTTTCCGATATCGACACGTTGTATCGGTTGACGCAGTAGTGGAACATGACCTCCGCTGCTCGGATGGGGTCAGAGTACAGCAGGAAAACGCTGGTCAGCTCGGCCTTTTGGCCTTCGGTTCCGTTGAAGGAGAGGGAGGCAATCTCTTGTTCTCGCTGCGGCTCGGACCAGTTGGAGGTGAGGCCTGCTCCGATGCCAATGTCGAGCCCTGTTTTCCTGCCGGCTCTTATGTAGGGGTAGGGCTGGAAGCTGACTCCGTTGGGCAGGCTGACGTTTGTTCTCGGTCTGCCACCTCTGTGCCACTCGGAAGTTCCTGGGATTAGGTCGTCGTAGGTGAGGAGGCTTGTAACGTCTACAGTACATGTGTTTAGATCTGAAGGTTTTCTCATGGGGATATCGGACATACTTGTCATGTTCACACAAACCGCCATGGTGTTGAACTCGGGCCAGGTGCACTCGGAGGTTCGGCAGGTCGGTGGTAGATAGGGAAGAAGCTGGGTGGGCGTGACAGAGCCGCTGCTTCGTAGGGCTTGTTGAAAGGGGAACAGGCGCCCATCTATTCCACATGTCAGCTTTGTTCAACAGTGCCGCCCAAATTGCTACCTACTAGCACGAAAGCCCGAGATATAGTAGAACTCATCAACCTTTTTAACAACAGCCGTGTCATTGCCTATGACAGGCACCATGCGGCTGGGGTAAGTGACAACAGACTGAGTGAGAGTCGAGGTAGCAATGCTTGTAATAAGTACGAGGCAGCTGATGATTCCTAGCGGCCTACAATCTCATCGTGTCAAATCCAATACCCTTGATTTAAGCGTAGACAGGTTTCGATTACCTACCTCCCCTTCATTCTAATCATTAGCAACACACTTCCCCATGGCCCCTTGGAAGCCTCGTCAAAGACACGGAAATCGTCAAGTGACCTGGGAATCTTGAACCAGTTCCATCTCTGTTGAGCAAGGGCTTGGACAAGGGGGTAAATAAAGGACATCCGGCAAATAGTGGATATGAAGGCAATCACGGTGTTGAGTGTGATGGTGAGGTGCCACTCCAAGAGCGGATGCTCATCATAGCTGCGCAAAAGAATAACGAGGGCTGGGATACACAAGAGACTGAGAATGGCGCTCGCGACCTCAGGCCACCAATTGCTGATTGTCGACCAAATTCCAGAGGCTGGTTTTCTTAATGGTGTGTGGCCATATTGTGGATCTTCATCTGTATCCACGATGGGAACGAAGGTGATATTGCTCGACATTTTGTGCTGTTCGGTCGGTGGGAAAGATGATACTGGACTAGCATAACGACTCGGCGGCGAGAGGAGCACTGAGGGTGGTTCCATAGAAACGCGCCCTCCTGTCGCCGTAGTTTGCGGTGATGGTGGCCCTGAGACCTGTGCGTTTTGATGTCCATCATATCGTGGTGAGTTGGTCGCCATTGTAACAGCTCAGCATGCTGAAGTCAGCTTGGATCATGGCTGGTGCCGGAACAGCCAGCCCTATGGGGGACATGATATAAATACCGTTCCCAGCTCGAGGAGATCATTGATGGAGGCGAGTGGTCGTGATTCAGGTCTTGCGTGAGGTACAGGATAGATTACCATGGCATCATCCGATTCGCCGGCTCGTTTTCTGTATGACAGGGCTCTAAGTTGTAAGAGCCATGTTTGGAGATGATTGGAGAGGCTCCTTCACACAGCATAGATAATGCCTGCAAAAAGTAAAAACAGCTGCTTGCGCCTTCATGGGCCCACCTCAACATGCTTGCCTACAAGGCAGGTGCGGTCTTGCCGGCCTTACATGTCGATGATACAGATTGAGTGCCACAGCCCGACCTCGACTTGATCATATTTGGCCAAGTCGATGCCACAAATTCGTCCTCCAACTCGGGCCATGAAATGATGATAGCATTTTAACCCCCAATTTCCACAAAGTTATCAACAAATACACAGCAAACCCGAGCAACCCTTCTTCACAATACAATCCAGCAAAGGAAAACGGAGGAAATGATGGTGATCTTCTCCATCGCGGAAATACCAGAATTCTATTAATATGCAATAATCAATCCGCATCCGCCAGCTGCATGATAAGCCTCGCGGCCATGTCCAAGAAAGGGAACGGGCTCGTCACCTCCTTGTCCTCGAGCAGCTTGCCCTCGGGGGTTTCGTACCCGTCCACCTTGAAGTCTACCAAATAAACCCCATGCTCCATCTCGTAGATTTGTACATCCATCCTCGTGGCCACCACCTTGTGGTCTTTGTTCTCGCCGCGAGTAGTGACATGGTGTGGTTGTGAATGACCTGCTTCGCTCAGGCCTGAGGCAACAGAGTGTTTTTGGAATGCTGTCACAGCTGTTAGGGACAAGAAGGGATAGAAGAAGAAAAAAAGGGGGGGAGCATACTGTCTGTGCACCATCTGATCTTGATGTGCCATGGATCGGCCGGAAGTTTGTAATGCTTGGTTGGGTCGACATAAGACGACGAGCTCGGTTTCCTAGAGTGTCTGCCGTCGTAATCTTGATGTTCATCCTCCTCATGCAAGAGGTCATAGTCTTCGTCTACAATCCAGCTTGCTCCCAGTTTGTGGAGGGATTTGTAAATACAAACAAGCGCTTCCCAAGGTGCGTTCCTAGAGCGAATGCCAAACTGCCACCGAACAGGCTTGTTCTTCTTGGGCGGGTTGACTGGCGTGAGGCCTTGGGGCCGCTTTGCATCTTCCATGCGGACAAAACTACGGCTATGGGGTTTGAGTCGTCGGAGAGTCTCTTCTTGATCTGCTTGACTTCGTGGCGCCCCCGGTTCGGGAATTGGTGGTTGATCGGGAAAGTTCTCCTGCCCTTCGGCTTTCGCCTTCTCCCTTTCCATGAATACCTTGTGATAGGCCGGCAGACTGCTAGGAAGGATGCCGACTTTGCTAACATAGGGACGTGCTGATGCTCCAGTGCTCGTGGAGGTGATGGAACGGGCCGACGACATGGTGGCGTCCAGCATAGGGCTCGCATTCGGGTCATCTGGTGAGAGAACTGAGAGTTCTTCGGCGTTTTTAGTACCCAGTTCTATGTTGTCTGTCGGTGATGACCCAAATGGATTGTCGTCTCCATAGATTGCTTCAATCCCGTCAGGCTCACGATGGCCAATGACATAGGAAAGGCACATGACAGGGTTTACACTACGAACGGGAATAACAGACTAGAGAAAAGTGCACTTACGGTTGTTTTCCATGAGCTTGTTCTCGCGAACAATCATGTAGGCGTCCTTGATGGCGGATGGTTCCTCGGCTTCCAGCGCCTCCTCGACATCCCTCTTGCCATAACCCATGGTCTTGCTGATCTTCTCCGTGACTTCGTTGTGGAGCTTCACCTGCTCTTGTGGAGGTGCGCCGGGGGCGATGTCGCTCACCTTGATGGCCTTGTTGGGATCGACGCCGGTGTTGAGAAACTCTTCTACTGGCGGGTGTAGGTAAGATGGAAGGTCCTTGAGGAACCATGGGTCTTGTCGAATCTCCTCGATAGTCGCACGCTGGACCGGGTTGACCACCAACATCTTCTTGATAAGGGTGGATGCGCCCGGGCTCATCCAAGTCGGCACCATGTAGCTTCCCTTTGCAATCTTGGCGAACAGACTCGGGATATGTTCGTCATCGAAGGGGAGGCGGCCGACAAGTAGAACGTAGAGAATGACACCGCAACTCCATACATCGACCTCGGGTCCGGCATACAGCTTGCCGCCGATAACTTCAGGGGCCGCGTAGTTGGGGGAGCCGCAACTGGTCTTGAGGAAGTTTCCGTCTGTCATGATGTTGCTGAGACCGAAATCGGCAATCTTGACGTTGAGGTTCTCGTCCAGGAGCAAGTTCTCGGGCTTCAGATCACGGTGGACGATCTTGTGGCGATGGCAATACTCGACGGCGCATAGCATCTGCTGGAAGAACCGGCGGGCCTCGTCCTCGCGCATCTTGCCATGTTGGACAATATAATCGAACAATTCACCACCGGCATACTCGAGGACCATAATGATCTCGGTCGGGGTCTTGATAACGGTATAACTAGGCGTATAACACGAGCGTCAGCCGGGGATCACATGTTGGTGGTACGAGGACCATACAGCTTGATAATGTGAGGATGGCGGAGCAACTGAAGGTACTCAATCTCGCGCTCGACACGGCCCTGCATGTCGCGGCTGATGAGCTTCTTGCGGGAGATGATCTTGAGGGCAACCTGCTGGCCGGTACTCCGGTGGACGGCCAGCTTGACCTTTCCAAAGGAACCCTCGCCGAGCGTCTTGACGATGTTGTAGGCGCCGATGCGCTGCTCGGTGCGCATCTTGTCGCGCATGGGCAACTGGGGGTTGGTGGTGCCGGGCGGCATGATGGCGGCGTTGATGGAGCCGACGGGAGTCTGGCCGTATCCTACGTCGCCCTGTCTCTTGTTCCGGCGGATCTGAGAGGGCGACAGGGAGATGGACAGCTCCTCGTCGTCGTAGGCCTGGGCCATGCTGGCGACGGCTATCGTGCAATGGGCGATCGGTTTATCGAGTTTCGGTTGTGTGGGTGGAGTATTTGGAAAAGGAGCCCACTACGTCAAGCTGCGGCAGTGCGGCATTCAACTCCGTTGCAGTGACCCTTCGAAGGCGCCCGTCGTTGGCTGGATGCGATGTTGATGCTTGGACGGGGGGTGGGCGGCCGAGGGGTGCCCCGGTTCAGCTGTCGGTATCTGGCTCTGACACGCGGGGCAGCCACGCCGAAATCGCACTTAACGGGGCCGTCTTATGCGGTATAGCAATCGCCAGCTGCTAGCGCTGGGGTACCCCGCTAGGAACCCGCACTATATTTTGACAGCACCGTGCCCTTGGGGCCGCCCCAGAACCTTAATTCTTATCAGATATCAGTGATGTCGTTGATTTCATGACTTAGTCTCGAGGCGCTCCCGAGGTCGGTGTTTTCCTCTACCGAGGACTGAAAAGCAATATCCTTAAACTATAAGGATAACGGTATGATATGGAATAAAGACAACCAACCGTTGCCCACAATGTTCGAAGAACCACCATCTACTACAACCACCAACACAGATATAGGCTCACATATAGGACCCTTCCCTTGGCCTTTCGCTCGTCTGGTTCGTCTGAGGTGAGGTGGGAGCCCTCACCTTTTCACTCGAACTCGTGTCAGCAAACCAAGCATATGACAACACCCTTGGAGAAGATCCATATTTCCCAACGGGAACTTCAACTTGGCTGACACATTCTCTACCAAAGTAACTCTTGGCGCTTTCACCAGCACCTCCAAACTAGCATGTGAAAAGCAGTGGCCGTTGGCCTCATCCTTCCTGCATTCGCCAATTCCTATACCGAGCACTGCCTTGCGGAAATTCATCATGGAGATTGCCATCTATCCGGGTTGGAGGTCAAAAGACGGGAGGCGTGCGTCCTTTGCAACTATTGGTTCTTCACACTGATACTGACTGCGGTTGGCCAGCCCACAGCCACCATCTTCATCTGGAAGAGGAAGGGTTGCAACGACAGCTCCATCGCGCCCAAGACCCCTCCACAACCCCTGTTCGCGGGCATTGAATACCCCGGCCGGTGATCTGGGCCCTTATTTCCATGGGGGTGTTCACACCAAACAGCTCGATCGGGAACTACGAGAAGGCCATGGGAAGGCAAGCTGCGCTGCTGACATGCATATGTATTCGTAAACCAGGCCGGGATGGATTTTACGTCGACTACACCATGGAACTGTTGAATTGACATCTCGAATTTCCGCTCTGTCACCCCATTGTCCATCGCCGGCGGCGTTGTTGATGGTGTTGCTGTTCTCAATCATGGTCTCGGTGCCTCACTTGCTGGTCTACTTCTACTTAGCCTGAGTTCACTTTGCACGCCTTCTCCGATGGTCACCACAATGATCGCGCGGGCACTTATCGCGGCTCTGTTCGTTGCCCGGGACGTCCGCGCTGCTGCTGCTGCTGCCTCTGCCACCACCAGCCATGAGCGCTTCGCCGCCATCGAAACATCTCCTCCACATCAGGGGTACTTGATGCCGCGAGCCTTCTATGCCATCCCGGGTTTTCCAATCGAGAAGAGGCAGGCTGGGTGCCCTCAAGATGATATGCACCCATGTACGTTCTCATCATCTTCTCTCAAGACTCATGACTAACGATATCACAGGCGGCGAGCTGGGGGCCCCCGGAGAACGATTCTGTTGTCCGAATGATCAATAGTAGGTCTATCTTAAAGGTCCAAAGTCTTTGAAGGACCTCTGGACCCCTCCGGCGTCATAGAGGCCACAGTTACACACGCGTCTTATATTCCGTCATATACTAACATCCAAATAGTTGTATAATCAACCAATCCAACACCTCCGAAGCCGCCTGCTGCCGCATCGGCTCAACCTGTGACTCCCCCTGCTCAGCAGACAAGTACCAATGCCTCGTGACAGTAACCCGCACCAGCTCCAACACCCCTATAACCACCGCGTCCTCCGCCTGCTGCCCCCGCCGATGCCCTCAAATCTCTTTCTACGGCTGCCCCTCGGACTTCGGCGGCGCTTGCTGCCCCCACGGCCAAAGCTGCGGCACCTCCTCTCTCTGTCTCAACACCATTGCCCCCTCCACCTCCCCCTTGTTAACCCCCGTCCCATCGGGCTGCACCACAGGGCAAATCACTTGCGCCACCAGCCTAGGAGGCGGCTGCTGCCCCAACACCCTCGCCTGCTCCCAAATCAACGGCTCCCCGGTGTGCGCCGAGATAACAATCACCCCAACAGGCAGCGGCATCTCCTCGGTCGACCGCAACGACGCAAGCCAACCCAGCGACCTATCCGTCGGTGCCAAAGCCGGCATCGCCGTCGGCGTCGTCATCGCTGCCGGGATCCTGATAGGATTAGCAACATGGTATTGGCACCGCAGACGCAAACAGCGCCACGAAGCCGGGACTGCCACCTCCGCTTCCGGAGCGGGAGTGCCCCGTTTCATTGGCGGGACGGAAGACGGCCGAGGCGGTGGGCCGACCGCGTCGGAGGTGCAGAGCGGGCGAGCACCGTTTGGCACGCAGGAGTACACCGGTCCGGAGGCACAACCTGGTCCATATTCGGACCCGTCACCAGATAATCATGGTTATTACCCCAACGGTGGGTATGGGAGTCCTAACCCGCAGTCTGCGAGTACAACACCGGGGATTGACCAGCAGGCTTACTTCCCGAACATGACGATGATGAGTCCTATCCCGGCGCCGTCGGCGAACTTTGGTGGGCAGGGGGTTCCCATGATGCCGAATGATCCGGGGGAGATACAGCGGCCTGTGGAGATCGCCGAAGGGGGTGTCAGGAGGCAGGGGACGACAGCTACGGGGGTCACGGGGATAGGGAGCGTGAG
The DNA here is from genome assembly GCA_030512305.1 of Cercophora samala. Classification (NCBI taxonomy): domain Eukaryota; kingdom Fungi; phylum Ascomycota; class Sordariomycetes; order Sordariales; family Lasiosphaeriaceae; genus Cercophora; species Cercophora samala. The sequence goes on from JAULSY010000139.1 coordinate 46,620, forward strand.
CGGGGTGACGGAGAGTGATGTTGGCGGGCAAGGTGGGGGGGGAGGAGTTCAGAGGAGCGATAGCGCGAGGTTTGAGCTTTACGGGAGTGATCCTGGGCAGCTTAGTCCGTTGAGTTTGGCCGAGGATAGGTTTTATACTCCTGATGAGAGGCCGCCGCAGGGGGGTAGCGGTGGTGGTGGTGAGGGACAGCAAGGGGGGGGACAGGCTGGGAGGAGTTGGTTTCAGGGGGGTTATGGGAGGTGAGATAACACGAAGAGGGTATGATAGTATCAGGTTGGGTGTAATGAATGGGATTGCTTTTTGTCTTTTGCTTTGCCGGGTTGGCGTTTCTTGATAGTAGATACAAAGTTTTCGAAATAATCTTGACTCCTGAAACTCCTGAAGGGGCTTTTCTACGGCTGGTATGTTAGCTTGGTTCTAGTGAATAGTATTTACAAAGGTGAACTGGCTATTGCTCGGCTAGATGTGAGGTCAAGGTGGAGATACCTACTTCTGTTTTCTTTACTGTTACACGACGTTCTTGGTCCGCGATTGTTATGTTTCTAGTCATTCCGAGTCAACCTACAGACTGGCAGCCTCGATGATTGGCGCCTGGAGACTTAGACTTCCTCGGCAGTAATAGAGCGAGCGCATGTGTATGGTGGTGGTGTTGCAGTTACCTACCTTTACGTCGCTTTGACGGCGGACCAAACAACGGTTCATCTCCTCAAACCCAATCTGGCATGGGAGCCTTCGGGAATGGATCACCACCGACGGGTTTGTAACGATCACTCCGTCTAATCCCAGGGACTCCTCCCCCCTCCTTGGGTTCGGACTTGGCTTTTTTACTGCCGGATGCTTTACTCGCCGCCGTGGGCTTGGTCTTACTTGTGGACGCCTTCGCTGGGGTCTTGGTCTTACTTGCGGACGCTTTCGTCGCGGCGGCTACGGTAGGAATCTTCGACTTGGAGATCTTGTTTCCCGTGTTCGCTTTGGTACTGGGCCCGGTCTTGCCTTTGGATGTCTTCTTGTTTCCGTCTGGTTTGCCATCGCTATATATAGAGTTACGTTGATTCATGTAATCAGCCTTCTCAAATCCCTTTCGTATGCATTATCCCTGTCCTCCCAAAGTTGCTATGCCGAAATGCTATGCCAGATCAATCAACGATGTAGAAGAGATAGTAAGTATTTACTGGGGCATGTGCTCGAACGGCTTCGCCAGGTGCTCCTGGCAGAAGGGGAGCTTGCTGACGGTCCAGATCTCGGTGTCCTATGTAGCATGTTAGCTTTCGGTTCTCAGGTTAAAAGGGAACAAACAACCTACAGGCTTCAAGGTCTTCTTGATTTCAGTGTCCAAGCTGCCGCCCTTGAGGGCAATGATCTCGGGAGCAGCATCGGGGTCATGGGCAATGGGAGAACCACATTCTTCGCAGAACCAACGCCAGACGGCGTTCCCAGAGTCGGCAGTGCCCTTCCACTTCTTGACAGGTCCCTTGACCTCGAGCTTGTCCTTGGGAACAACGACTACAAGAGCTGTACATGGAAATTGTTAGCGAGCTGGTAAGATCGAATTGGTGGTGGGGGCTGGAGCAGGATAAGAGGCGGGGTAGCTCCCTCAAGTCCGAACAGTGACGTAGGAATAACGGGACAATCTTACAGTAGGTAGAACCCGATTGACGCTGGCAATCATCGCAGTGATCATAGCCAGTAAGCAGAGGGGCGTCAACGTCGACCTTGTAGGTGACGGCTTTGCAGAGGCAGTGGCCAGTGAGAGGCATGTTGAGCTAAGTGGATGGTCAAGTGAAGATATACAAGTAAAAGAATCTACAATGAAGTGAGGTTGAAGTTGAATGGGATGGATGCTTTGAAGGTGAGAGATGGAGAGAGAGTCCAACAAAGAGGGGCTGGTCAACGTCTTTAAATACTTAAAAGACCAGATGACTTCTCCAATCCACTCCCGTCCCGTATGCATAATGTGAATAAGCTCCTGGGCCCATTGGCGTTCCTGACGGGACACAGAGACAGTCTGAAGCGCCGCTGGCGGATCGGCAGACGCGGACAATAGAGAGATAAGGTACTATCACAGGGTTGTTTTCCAAATACCTGCATCTCCCGTTTCCCGGATCGGGTAATGATGGGGAATTTGGAAGCACTCGAGAAACTCCTGGTTCCCGAGAGAGCTTCTCATTCGAGTATCCTGCCGCGAGGATCAGACTGATAAAAGACCAAATTTTGACAAAGCGATGTGGTTCCCGCCTCGTCACTGGCAGCTTTTGGCGCGGGGTACCACTTATTTGTCATTGCCAACCCCACAGACTTACCCCTCCATGGGGAGGTGTCACCAAACGAGGTATTTGGAATTGACGGGTTTGTTGGGGATATTAAGTTGCTGTCACCTTCCTACCACTCGGATCCGCCAGCGCGGGACCGAAGTTGTAGTATAGAAAACCATCATCGACATGATCATATTTGTATGACTTGTCTATCCGCAAACCCCGACTGAACTCCGAAACCTTCACCAGCTCGTTTCTCGTACATCGATCGATGATTAACAATACTCCGAGTTTGTCTATCTTTCAGCAAAGGTTAGTTGCTCAACTAGAAGAGGAAACATTTCCCAGTGTCAATAGTGAAAGGGGTATGTTGTGAGTAAGCTTCCAGTGCCAATTCAGCCCTATCCCGCGATGAAACGTGAAATCGATGGCCATTACTCATGGTTGGACACAAGCTTGGTGCCACCAGGTACATGCTAAACGTGCCCAGAAGGAAAGGCCATTCCTTGGTGTTGCTCCGCATGAAGGCATGGTATCTCGGATTGAACACACCGCAAAGAGCGGCTAGTTTGCTTCAACGCCAAAAAGGAGATCTTGCCTGATGCAATGCCTTCGCAATTTGACTAGAATCTTATCCCCGTTAGCAGGAGCGTCGCTGAATGAAAGTGTTCTTTTTGGGAGGCACCCAGGAAGTTTTGTTCGCAAAACACAAGAGCTTCCTACGCAGTCTCCAACACCGATGATATCAAACACTCCGGCGGGTCGGTCATTCGGGAGGCTGCAGCGGCAAGACATGCAAACATGTTTGCCAAGATTGGCGTTGTTGAACTCCCGAGTGCTTGAATGAAGGGGGGTGATATTGGAAGTAGAAAGGGACTTATCTCCATGCTGACCAAAGCAATCGGCACCAGTTGCCATCTTCCTATGTCATTCGAATGGTGAACAGACAGCTTTGTAAGCCATAACCATGCGTTGGTCGAAGATGCAGGCCAAAGCGTCGTTTGGTGCCCCTTGAAACCCAGAGCCGCCACAAGTCCCCCAGAACTCTGAAGGGACAATTCGGACCACGAAAGCCAATATCACGGCCGAGTGGTGTTGAAGTTGCGGAATCCCCAAACTGGAATGCCCCCCACCAGTTGCCGGGCCGGTGGATCCCTGCGTGCCTGGGCTGGCCGGGTCCACAGCCTCCTTGTGGCGCGGGGGCTGCTGGGGCGGACCACTCTCGCCGCTCGAGTCACTGCGGTTCGACGGCCGCCCATCGCCTTCCGCGCCGACCAGGAAGCCACCTCTTTAAATCCCCGCCTTACCGTCCCGCTGCAACCACCTGGAACAAACCAACAACCTTTGTCTTTGCAATCCACTTCTTTCTGGAAGTTTTTTTACTACAAACAAACATCTTCTTGCCAGCTTGATAACACTCAGCTCGCCTTCAAACCCTTCAACGAATCTCATCGTCCCCAACCACACAACACCCCAACCAACCGTCAAGATGTCTGCCTGGGATACCGATACCGTCAAGATTGGAAAGAACGTCCGCAGCGGCGCTGGCGGACCCCGCGAGACTGTCGTCCGCGGCCAATCAGCCCTCAATGCTGCTCGCCGTAGCGGTGCCGCCATCGCGACCGAGAAGAAGTTTGGTGCTGGCAATACTGTATGTCCATGTGCTTCGGGACACCCTGTTATCATCAACAACTAACATATCCATCTCCAGGCCTCCAAGCCCGGTGTAGAAGGCCAGCGCCTCACCATGGTTGACCGCGCCGACGATATCGTCAAGCCCAAGACCGTCGGCAAGGAAGTCGGCCAGGCCATCCAAAAAGCCCGCTCCGAGTTCGCCAACCCCAACGGCACCAAGGGTATGACCCAGAAGGATCTCGCCACCAAGTGCAACACCACCCCCACCATCGTCGCCTCCTTCGAGCGCGGTGACGCCACCCCAGATCAGAAGGTGCTTTCCAACATGGAGCGCGTCCTCAACGTCAAGCTCAGAGGGAGCGACATCGGCAAGCCAAAGTTCGAGAAGAAGGAGAAGAAGTGAACGGACCCATGTCCGGATAACCTTACTTCTGGAGAGTCCTGCCTCGATAAACAGGACTGGGCGAGGGATAAACGCCGAGTCCTGGGATAACATGGGGCACGGCAGGGAGGATAATGAACCATCCTCATTTTACCGGCTAGCTTGCTGGTTGGGTTAGAGATGATGATTTAAAGACGGAAGGGTCGGGTTGCAGAGCGATAGATGAGCTTCATGAGATTCCTTTTTAGCGTTTCTGGGTTTTTCATAGCAGGCTGTTTATCAGCGAGGACACTCTGGGCGGAGTTGCATTTTGTGTTTTTCTCTTCTACGGAGGAGGAAATGGCGGCGTTTGCAGTCAAGAAGGCGAAATCTTTTCATGGTTTGAAAAGAATGATTCTGCAATTAATAGACAGACACACGCCTTTGCAAAGGGCAAAATAGAACCCTTTTTGTCTTCGTATGTGCATGAGTATCATCTCAAAGTTGCTGCTATTGTTGTGACGTCAAATCAACAACTCGTATCCCTATGACGCAGGGCATTCAAGGATTCAAATATGGAGCCGCCAAGTATCAACCCTGACGGATATCGCCAACAGCGTAATATCAAGCAAGACAGCAGGCATGTGTTTTGCCAGATTGTTGACGAACTTAAGTCTTCAGGCCAGTGGTGCCAACAAAGCCTCGAGAGTCCATCGAGAAAAGCACAGCCAAAGTTCAAAGTAGCTGCGAGGAGTCTTTGGCGTTGCTCATTCAACATCACCCAAGGTCATCAAAGAGTCCAAAAATCAAACTTCCTCAAAGTCCCGTTCTCACAGAACAAGACTGTTTGACATTACACCTTTGCAGCCGCTACATCATAGATATGTAGCTCGCGCATAGGGGGGAGGGGAGACATCGTAATTGCCAAATACCTCAACACCTTCTTCCTCTTCCTCGTCTACCGTCTGTCTCCCGTGCGTCCTTGAGCATATATCTCTCTCTCAAAGTTGGGTCAGGTATGTATGTACATACGTTGCAACCACCACCACCACCACCGAGACATTTGTTCGGTTCTCTAAATAGTTAAAAAAAACCAAACCGTATTAGTCAAAAACTGAACACCTTTTAAAAAGTTCGCGCTCTCAATAGAGGTAAGAAAAAGTGTAAAAAAAACAAGACTTCAGAGTGTTTGAGAAGATTATTGTAAAACGCGGTTTTTGTACAGCATGCACCCTTCGACTCGATGGGTATGGTAAACACCAAAGGACGATGGGCAAAATCTGATGGCCCCGCGTGCGTCATCATGGTCTTGCGGCGGTGTGGGATGGATTCCTAAAAGAAATAAGACGTAGAAAAGGCAGAAACTCACCATTCGTAGTATTTTGAGCTTCCTTAAACACTTTCCATTGGGGTATCTCATGTTTTTTTTTGGTCTTCCAGTACTTTTCACGCTCCAACTTCTCTCCTCCTCACGCCTCGGGCACAAACTTCCCCCTCTTCATCCTCATCGCCTCCAGCTTCTTCCTGTCGTCCTCGAACCTCTTCAACAACTCCTCCTGCTCCTCCTTCTGCTTCTCCCTCAGCTGGAATCTATACAGACCCTCCATCTCCTGCCTCTTCTTCTCCGCCCGCTCAACCATCTTCTTCCTCGCCTCCTCGGCCTCGGACCTGCTCGCCGGCGCGTTCCTGCCTCCTCTTGTCACGGTGACGAAGCCGTCCTCATCCGGCTCGTTGCGCAGTCTCTTGGCAATCTCGGCAGCTTCCTTCTCCCTTCTGGCAAAGACAGCGGAGAAAGCGTCCACGGCTTGCTGGAGAGTCGCCGGGTCGGGATAGCAGAGGCGGTTATGTTGCTTCAGCCAGACCGACCCCAGAGCGGGGACCTTGTTGGCGACACCGGCGCCCCATTCAGGGTATTTCTTCGTTTTGGACAGCTTGGCGCACGCTTTGAGGACTTGCTCGACGGACTTCTCGTCCGCCAGCAGCACCACCGCTGTGCTGCCTGATCTTCGCAGGGGGCGGGTCCACGTCGAGGGGAGTCTGGCGGCCTCGTCTTCCTTGCTTCTTTCGGCGTCGTCCTCCTCCTCGCGTTTTCGCTTCTTGGTGCTGCCGTGGGCTCGGAGGAGGTGGACGGCGTTGACGGGGACGGCGGCGTCTAACGGGGAGAGCTTGTGGGCGGTGTCTTTGCGCTCGTCTTCAAAGGTGGCGGATTCGAAGCGGCCGGGTCCGACTAGTGATACGAAGAGGGAGCGGAGGTGGAGGTCGGTGCTGTCGACGGGGCAGTTGGTGAGGAAGAGGGATCGGGAGTCGTTTGGGGTGGGGATCTTGGGGCTGTTGCGGCGGAGGTAGAGGTAGTGGGTTGTTGGTTTGGGGAAGGAGGGTAATGGTGGGATGGAGATGGGGAGGACGGTGAAGTCCCCTAATGTGGGGGGTGTTGAAGGCATTTTGCTGGATGTGGTGATGAGTTTGGCTGGTGAACGCGCTGCGGGAGATTGGTCGCGATGGATTGAGTGGTTGATTGAAGGTCGAGAAACTTTTGTGACCCACTTTGGCATTTGCGGCGTTATCCATGTTAGTCCATTGGCTGCTTGCGATAGGCGATAAGAGCTCAGCTTATCAGCGGCGGCGGTAGTGACGATGGATTGGGGCAAGTGCAGTGCTTTGAGCACTCATGCTTCTGATTTTGTTTGAGTGAATGACGGGGTTTCTGCTGCTGGCAATTTGGTCACATTCGGTGCAATTCACCATGCCTGTTTTCCGCCATTTTTGTCACTGACTTTTTTTGACTATAAAACCGGTTGTTGTTTTGTGAGAGACTCTCTTCAATTCCCATAATGTATCGTTGATTTTCTGTGAGAGGTCACACACACAATTTCAAGTCCCAACCAACATACGCCGAGAGTCGGTGAGATTTGGTAGGCACCACTTACATACAAGAGAATGACTGGCTTGGATAGTGTCTCAGCTGGTGTCACCACACCCAAGCCGTCACGTTTACTATCGGTCATCAACTTCTCCAGCACCGGCGAGAAAATTACCTTACGACCAACACCGCTCTTTCTCGAGTACCGCTCCTCCACCTTCTTTATCGTCTTCGTCGTCTGTTTGGCCATTTTCACCGACATTCTGTTCTACGGCCTGATCGTGCCCGTTTTCCCCTTCAGCCTCTCGGAACAGATCGGTTTGGCAGAAGACAAAGTGCAAGAATGGACTGCCATACTTCTCGCCTGTTACAACGTCACTCTGTTTCTGGGTAGCCCGATCGTTGGGTTTTACGCCGACCACTCCTCATCACGCAGATGGCCGCTGCTTCTTGGGCTGGTGGCGCTCTGCGCATCCACCCTGTTGCTGTGTCTAAGCAAGACCATTGCCCTGCTTGTCGTGGGCAGGCTCCTCCAAGGACTGAGCGCCGCCATCGTCTGGTCGGTTGGGCTGGCGTTGTTGGTCGACACGGTGGGGAAGGACATCGGTTATGCAATGGGATATGTTACAATTGCCATGTCTGTGGGCTTGCTGATCTCACCCGTCATTGGTGGTGCAGTCTATGATGCAGCCGGATACTATGCCGTGTTCTATATCGCCTTCGCGATTATAGCCTGCGATATCGCTCTACGGCTGGTGCTGATCGAGAAGCGAGTTGCTCAACAATGGATCGTGGGACCTGGGTCTTCCGAAGGTGAAAGTGCAACTACGGATACATCTACCGATAACAGGGAAGATCTGGAAAAGCAGGTCCATGCAACAAGCCATGCAGGAGCCGACCCAGCCTCGCCACCCTCACCGACCCGAGCCGGAACCAGTTCCGGTGGCCCGACTGCAGCATTATCGACGCCGGTCCTGAATCCTGCGAAGCACCCACATTGGGAGCTGATCAAGAATCGCCGCATGCTAGCTGCCTTGATGGGGATAGCCATAGAAGCATGTATCGTGTGAGGACTTGCCTTTTCTCACCGGGCCTGGTCCGATAGGCCGGCCCTTTGCCAATAGTCTTGCGAGTGCTGACCTCTTTTCCAGGTTCGCGTTTGATACTGTGATTCCGCTCTATGTCAAACAGACATTTGAATGGAACTCGACGGCAGCCGGCCTGATCTTCATCTGTGTCATGGTCCCCGGTTTTGTGTCCCCGATTGTTGGTAAGCTCGCCGACAAGCATGGTGCCAAGTGGTTCTCAGTCGCCGGTTTTGCACTCTCTATCCCGCCGTTGGTCTGCCTTCGATTTGTGACGCGTAACACGATAGAGCACAAGGTCTTGCTTTGTGCACTTTTGACCTTGTTGGGCGTTACACTTGTTACCTTGGCCAACACACCCCTCATGGCGGAAATAACCTATGCGATCGATGAGCGTGAGGCTCAACAGCCGGGGGTGTGGGGTGAGAAAGGAGTCTATGGTATTGCATATGGTCTATTTACCACTGCATACGCTCTTGGCGGGACGATTGGCAGCATCACAGCTGGATACATCCAAGCTGGACCAGGCTGGGGAACCACGACATGGTATTGTGGTGTGTGGGCGGCGGCAGGTGCGGTTGTCTCTTTTTGGCTTGGTTCGAGGCCCGATGATGTGCCGAAAAGTGAAAGACGTGATGATGAAGAACTACCGGCATCAACAAGTGGGGTTATGTAGCAGGAATCGGAGAAAATTACGAGATGGGTGATTACAAGTGCAGTTTCTCAACATTTATAACATGCAGTGGTGATAGATATCCGACCCACACTTGGGCGGTGACGACCGCATGCTCGACACAGCATCAGCTGACACAGGCCGGAGCCTGCAGTTGGATATCTTGAAGGAACCCAAACTCGGTTGATCCATCAGATCTCAATGGTAACACGCCCAATCCCGCGGCTGACGCACGACAACATCGAGGTGGCCTTCTCCTCATCCGTCAGCGCCGTCCCGCGGTGATCGACCCGGCCAGCCTTGAGCTCAACCAGACAGGTCTTGCAGTTTCCAACACAGCAGCTTGAATCAGGCTGTTCAAACTGCTTCTGCAGGACCTCAAGCAGGGTTTCGTCCTCCCCAACCTTGACAACCACCCCGCCCTTGTTCGCCACGACAGCCTCGAAGGGATCCCCGCCCAGGTCTGCCTCGAATGCTTCGTAGTGTACCTCCTTTTGGTCAACCCCGAGTTCCTTGACCTCCTTCTCGGCCTGTTCCATCAACCTCTTTGGCCCGCAGAAGTACAGCTGCGAGTTCCACCCCCTACTCTCGATGATCTGCCGTATATCCATCCTCTGCCCGGCAGCCTTGTCGTAGAGCACCAGCTGTCCTTCCTTCTTTAGCTCCTCGATCCGGTCTCGAAACGGCACCTCGTCGGCCGATCGGACAGCGTAATGCAAGACAACGCTGTAATGTATACTCTTGTAGAACTCGACCTAGAAAGTCTTTGTCAGCTTTTCGTTGGACCTAAAAAAAAAGAAAACCTGCATTTTTCCAAGACAATTTGTCGAACATACCATGGCCAAAAAGGCCGTGACACCCACCCCGCCAGCGACAAAGACATGGTGACTAGCTGCCGAGACAGTCGGCACCGCAGCCGTGATGGCCCCCACCTGTAGCACGTCCCCTACCTTGACCTCTTGATGGAGGTACTTGCTCCCGCCGCGGCTCTTCTCCTCCTCGAGGGCAACAGCCAGCTGGAACCGCTCCTTGTCCCCGTCCACGATGGAGTACGCCCTGACGAGGCCATTTCCCAGTCTGACCTTGGCGTGCGCTCCCGGGTTGAGCTCCTTTTCCTCCTCACCCTCACCAAATTTGGCAGCCGCTTCGAGCACGAATGAGGTTATCTTCTCTGTCTGCTTCTTCCTCTCCACCACTCTATAGTCCACCCACTTCTCCTTTGGCTTCTTCTTGTTGGCCTTCGCCCTGGCTCGGAGGACGCGCCGGGTGAAGTTATCTTTGCACTCGGCGCCAAACTCTTCTATCTGGGAGAGCTCGAGGTTGATGTCGTGGTTGTCTGTTTCCTTGTGGAGGTAGCGTTGGATGCGCTCGATGGTCCAGTCCGGGTGGGGGCGGGAGACCAAGGTGAGCTTGTTACCTGCGGCGACGGGGCCGGGGTGGAGGACGCGGAAGTAGTACCCCGTCCGGGAGAGGCGGTAGGTGTTGGGGGCGAAGTTGGGGAGGTGGAAGCGGTGGTTTAGTTTGAAGCTTTTACACGTGTTAGTAGATTAGGGGGGCATGTGGGGTTGAAGATATTAGGGGTAGGTAGATACCAAGGTTGGCGGGGAAGTGAGATTTGCAGCATGGCGGTTGAGTCGGAGATCTCAAAAACGTCACCTATACAGACGTTCCTCTCGTTCATGAAGCCGAGGACGAGGTTCTCGCCGAAGCCGCCGGGGACGAACCTGTCGGCGGATTGGGGGAATTCTTGCTGCCAGGATTTGTAGTGGGCCGCGCAGTCTGTAGCTCATGTACGTACGTGTTTCATCTCAGTAGCCGTTGTACACTTTTATGGGAAGAAAGAGGGAGGGGGAGGGGGGGGGCATACACCCATGAACAGCCTTATCAACCCCGCCGTGAAACGTAGGATCTTGCTCGTCACCTTCCAACCCCAACTTTGTGATTTGAACCGGCCCAGTCCGTAACGTCTTGTTGATGCCAGATTTGATGCTCAAAGGAGCCAGAGGTGCCATACGGCCTGTGCGGACTTGAAGGATTGTATCTGACATTAAAGGGGCACGGAGGTCGACTTCGCCATTGGCGTCCAAAGGGAGCGGCGGGGGCTGCTGAACCATTTTAATGAATGGTGATGATGTTTTTGACTGCAAGTATTTCAATTCCAGAAGCGATTAACGCAGCTTTTATGAAACTAATGATATATAGTCTCAGTGAGTCTTTTCAGCACATCTGGGGATGTGTAAGCGAACGTGATGAGTGAGCTGTCGTTCAAGTTGATGCTGTCATAGCTTCACGACCCCACATCCCCTCTTCACTGATATCGAGCCGTATGCCCGAGTTGGACAACCACAAAACAGCGAGAATTAGATCCGTTGCTACCTCATGACTAATCGAACTATTCCTCATGTATACAGCTTATCTTCTCTTTTTATCATGAATTACGCCCTTGTGTTGACAACCGATCCATCAGTGGGTGATTGTGAGGCATTGCTTATTAAGACACAACCAGTCAATCTCCACAAATTGTTGCTGCAGAGATGCACATGTCGGACAGAAATAGGGGTAAAAAAAAGGGGTAATCAGCTCCACACACAGAGTAGTTGGCTAAATTGTAACACAAAAGACAAGGAGTGAAGACACAAAACTGTGGACAAACTTGAAGAAATAGGAAACAGGTTTCACAAATAAACCAATGTACTTCTCTGAGAGTTATAAGGGCGATCGATCAGCTACGCCTGACTACTAATTTGTTCAAACTCAGTGAATCCTTTTAGGTTCGACGCGTTGGAGTTGTTTGTTAGAGCCTGAATGTCGACTGCATTTTAACCCCGCCGTCAAGAGATATATCGCCGCCCATGTTTGCCCGAGGCCACACACACCAGAGCACACACAGCCCCGTTTCCCCACGCCACCTGACCAGAGATGAACGCGTAAGAGCCCAAACCTCTTACTTGCAGCAAAACCGACGCATAGCTGCGGCATATTTCCATCTCACGCACGATGACATGTGGCGTCGATACGCAAACGTGGGTAGGTCCAGAAAACACCATCCAATGACCAATCCTTTCTGGTCTCAACCCACGTTCCATACTAAGCCCGTCCGGTGACCGAGATGGGGTTGTGAGCTGTCCTTTCCCGTTGTTGTGTCTGACAGCGTATATCTCGGCTTGATTGCAAGATATTGAGACGCCGTGCCTTTTCCCCTCGTGTTCCCCGAAAGACCCCCTCAACTGCATATGGCTCACCGCATTCCTCGACGAGATCCCACCTCCGGCACACGACAATATGCTGGATTTGGCTAGCCACAGGGGAACCCAAGCAAGGTAAGGACGCTCACCGAAATTCCAACCCTGGGAGAGGCGGAACACATGTCCCTCAAAGTGTAGCATGGCTTGAGGCTCTAACCGAATGTCCCGGCCCGGAGTGCCATCGGAGCGGAGCCAGAGTTTGTCGGGTTTCGGTTCGTTGCTACCCGGAGTGTACAGGGAGACAGAAAGGCGCAGGGTTGCATGACTACATGTCGGCGTCCTGTCGTATCTGTGGGGTGAAAGGATGTGACGGCAGCGAGGCTATCAGAATGTTGGGTTGTTGAGATTGTCACACTTGACAAATCCGCACCGCGGAATGTTATTGAGACAGAAGAAAATCCTCGCCGCGATTGCTTGAAGGTAACGGAAGGGAGTAGCCCGGCCGGATACGAGTTGATGCCACCATCCAAAACAACTTTTCGTGGGGATGATTGCTTCAGCGCGAGGCCTCCAAAGATTTTGGTTTCTTAGAAAGAACTAGAGGCGCCCAATAGTCTTGCAGGCACGGTCGATATCACTCCTGGGCCGTAATGCCAATATGGATACCTACCGGCAGCAGGTATCAAGAGGGGAAAGTGAGAGGGGCCGGTAAGGCACGGGACTGGAAGTCTATGCGGGTAACGGAATCCAGCAGTGAGGAGGTGAATAGGAGAAGAGCCGCATCCCTACCTACTGGGGATGTGGCACAAAACACGGCAGAATGGCATGTGCCGATCTGGGTTTGAAGGTGGGAATGTATCCCAGCCTCGCAATTACTCGCCGTCCATGGTGACCGCTAAGCGGGGTGTGGCAATTTGAATCATGCGCATGATAGCCAACGAATCAAGATATCATCTTGGACGATGAGATTCGTTGTGTGTACATATCTAGAGCAGAGCCTCAATCCACACCACACACTTCTTGGCGCAGAGACCCCGCTGCTGGCATGATAAAGCGTGCCAATGTTGAACAATGAAACTGGGCAAACGGATACGGAGGGCATTGCGGGCTCTCGGTGAGCTTGAGATGTTGTGGGATACTCGGTGATGCTTGGTGATGCTTGGTGATGATGTGATTGTTGAGGATGTGAAGTCGTTCACTCAATGGGGAGATTGTGGGGGAGTGTTCAAGACCTGGAAAATGGCGGCTGAAAAAGCTAAGGACCCACATTTCCCGATTCGACAGCATCTCATTGGCACAAAGTGTCACGGATACAAACAATTTTGGTCAATCAATCAATCGAAGGAGCACCCACGCACCACATCCGAAGTTGAGGCTCAAAATGTACCCTCGTGTACCAAACCCTTGAAAGAATCATTCCCGTTAGACTGGGGGGGTTGGGGGTTGGGTTTGAATGAGGCCCCGAGCGTGACAAAGATATCCGGATGCATCAGGTTGGCACGAGTGAAAATCATGTGTCGGCTAGCCTGTTTGAGGTGCCACTCAGCATGGTCGGGTGTGCTCCCTCTCTTCACCTTAGTGTAGATCGAGCAGAGCCGCATAGGAAGGAGCAAGGGGGGTGGTAGTCGTTTCTGCCGAGGGGAGATCGTCACTCCTCAACTCCGAACCTGACCTTGATGAGACAACCCGCTGTTCTTGTCAAATTTCACTTTAAGTTTTTAAATGCCTCTTCGCCAAAGCTATGAAGATCAGATGCAGGACCTACATTATACATAAGACAGAATTGGCCAACATGGGGTTCCATGCAGGTGCAATACAGTACGTGCGCGAGCGAGCAGCAGAGGGGTGGGGGAGTAGTAACCCGACAAACGCACTAATGACAGTTGGTTTTGGCCAGCCTCGTCTCGGGCTCAACAACCTGGAAGTACTTGCGGCTCATGGCCGCTCTTTCCAGGTTCTTTAAGGTATAGGTAGGTTTTCTTTGTTATAAAGCAGGTGATTGCCCGGCTCTTGCCCTTCATGTTAGCTTTAACTCACAGCAGCAGTCACAATGCGTTGAATCCGGAGTTCCGCATCTTCATTCCTTCCTTCCTTCCTTACTTCCCGGTTGCTCTTTGCCACGTCTCGCCTTCTGGGCCTGCCCTCGTCACCACCGCCGCCTCCAGTCCATGGATCTTTCTCGATGGTTGACAGCAATTATCTTCATCAAGGTCCAAGGTGATGTCGCTGGTCAAGCTTCCATACGAGCTGGTCTCATTTATCATTGAGTATCTGGATTTGCTCGATGTCGGCAATCTCAGTCTCACCTGCAAACGGATGCAGTATTTGACCCTGGAATACCGCATTGCCAAGCGAATCCTTGAGGTGAGTATTGTTGCCTCCGAGATTCCTGTTCTGTCTGTCTGGGCTGGAAAGGTGACGCTGACTGTGGCGTAGACAAAGGCCCCTCACAGTTTGGAGGCGAGCAATGCGAGGCTCACTCAGCGCTGGGCCCAGGAGCTGCGGAGGCTGATCAAGCGCCAAGCAGCTATTGCAACCGTCTCCCCTTATCTCGTGAGGGTGGTCGCCCACGCCGAGACATGGCTCTACGAGAATGGCGTTCTGTGCTATATTCGCAGGCGCGAGTTGCGGATTCTGAACCTCCACCGTTCGGCATCACACGAGATTGTCATCAATCTTCGTGCCCTCCTCCACTTGGCCATTCAGGAGTCTCGGGCCAAGCGCAGGTACAAGGTTCGGCTGCTGTACTATGCCCACGACATTGTTTCCTGCCTGTATACGCACGCCAAGCCCGATCAGGAACAGGTCAGCTGGCTCCTGGCCTTTAACGTGCGTACTGGCCAGTTGGTCACTGTTCGCCCACTCGCCTCAACCGCCAAGATCTTTGTACGCAACGACAGCAACTTTCTTTACTATGGGACCAACTCCGAGATCGGCAGGGACCTGTACCGGTACTGGGTCATTTGGGAGTTTGACTTGACGACCCGCAGGTGGTCGAGCGACAAATCCGAGATTCCTTGGGTCATCGGTGTGGATGTGGGCTCAACCATATGTTTTGAAATCTTTGATGGTTGGTTCTATGCCATCTCGAACCAAGCTGCTTTGGAAGTGGAGGAAGTGGACTGGATGTCTCACTACACATGCTTCAGGTTTCCAGTCACAAAAAACGGCTTCAAAAGCCCAAAGGCGCCAGATCCACCAATCTTCAGGAGGAACCAACATGAGGGTGTGATAGATGACAGGTGGTATCTCCTTCGCATGTTCAAGGACGAGTCGACGGGAGAGCTCAAGGTGGTGGAGTCAAGAAAAGAATGGCTTGCAGGGCGCATATGGCCACGACGCACCTACTATACCACTGTGGTCAACTTCAACGAAGCAACATCCGAACTGGCTGAGGAGACAAGCAGCCGGGCTCCATTGACCGACAGCCCAGGTGCATCATCGTCAGAAACACCTGCGTTGAAAATGCCTCACGCTGAGCACACCGTGACACCATCTCGCGACCCTCATCATGTCCACCCGGGAGATGACAATGCCTCGTCACTGATGCTCGCAGTCAGCAAAACTCCCATTCGTTGCTACTATTCGGCATGTCAAACATTCCTCGACATCGTGGACGACCCCGCCTCTACCGACCCAAATGACCAAAGAATCCGCATCCGAGGTAGTTCACGACGCCCCAGGGGTGCTTGTGGGTTGGAGCAGCGGGAAGAGCGGCAAATACCCGTAACACAGGAATGGGGCCCCCAAGACGCACTGGATCGGCAAGTGGATAGGCTATACAAGCACGGTGATGTTGTCTTCTGGCCGGCTGAACCCGACATTTCGAATCCAGATCCCAAGCTTCTTGATTTACACGCGCTGCTTAATCCAGATGGCTTTCGTGGGAACATTCGAGGCGCATGGGATGAACGCTCTTTAGTTTACGCCACTGGTAGCGATGCCCCTGGAGGCCTCAACGCTCTAATCTTTGTGTCTTGGGACCCGTCCATATATCTGGATGATACCATGTCATATTCCGACTATCGGACCCCCCTGGACGTACCATATTCTCGACGGTTCAATGAAGGCGCGGAAGGAACCGCTTACCTCGGTGGTTCAGGGGGGATTCCCAACGAGAACAAAGGGAAGGGAAAGGACCTATCTGGGTTCTACTTGAGCAAGTCACCTAGCCCGGGCTCGCGTGCTGGAAGCGTAGACTCGACATCATCAGACACAAGTCAGAGTAGCCACTGGAGGAGAGTCGAACCGGCATCATATCGTCAGCTCGGTTCGGGTTTTCATTTTGCTCAGTGATCAGAGCGGGCAAGGCGCTGGTGGACCATCTCTGACCGACCCCGATTGGCTCCAACTCTCTCTGCTGCTGGCATCATGGATGCAATGGAAGACGCAGAGACACGTCGCAATGCATAAGAAATGTGGTTACAGGTGCAATAATCTTGCGCATTATATGCATCTCTCCTGCCCATTTGAGTGTGTTGGGGTGAAGTGCAGATACACGGGAAAGGGAGAAAGAGAAGAAGGGCGGAAAGGGAATATGGAAGGGAATGAACATAATAAGGGAGGGTTGGTGCTCTTCGGCAGCCAAAGCCTTGTGGCTGGCTTGCTGGTAATGAAAAAGTTATACGTTGATACCAAAAGGTTTGCTGGTTTTTGATCTGAAGGGTTTGTCGTTGTTATTGACCACCTTGTGGAAGGGGGCATTGTGGAAAGCTATGCTGGGGTTGACAAGGAGGTTGGAGACGAGGCTCTGAGGGGTTCTTGAAAACAAGCTCCGGAAAGCCTCAGTCTGCAAGTCGGCGTTCCATTGCCGCATGCGAGTTGGTGGGGTGCCGTTGCCCGAGTTGTTAGGCATCGCTTTAAAGTGCCATTCTTGTTATGGTTGCAAAGCATCTGGGTGTGTTTCGCGCAGATGGGCCCCCCCTCGACAATGCAGCTTGCATACCTAAGCAACTGCCTCCAAGCAGACAAAGTGCCTTTTTCCCCCTCGCGCGTCACCCGGATACAGCTTTGGCTTGTATGTACAACCACGGAAAACAGCCCCACTGTTGATCTTGGACTGCTGCAGTTCACTTGGGGGGAAAGTGGTAAGATGGTCGGCTGATGCAATATGCAGAGAGGTGCTCTCTCACGACGGAGCTACTGGGAATTTGAGGGGCCACAAGGGGATTGGAAGTGTATTGAGGGGGGCAATGGGCAAGGTGGGGATACTGCATTGCCCTCTCAATATATACCGAACCACTATCACCTGTGGGTGACTGGGATTGAAAGCCTTGCGAAGCTGGTGCAACCATTCTCCGGCTTACCCTCCGAGGTAGCCATACAAAAGCTGGGGATTGGAGCCAGACCGAAAAGGGGAAATGGAATTTCGATTCGGGGAGGAGAATCCGGGGCAACGGCACACAAAAGTCCGAGGACAGGAAAATGGCACTTGTAGTGGCCCCCTTTTTCCCTTGTTGTTCACTTACACCACCACGTCTTACTCAACCCAACAGGCTCGCTTGTTATTGTCAACTCATTTGCAGAGCCTGTCACTATTGCTATTGAAGTTGAAGGAGGGAGGAGCAACTCATTTCATAAATTGGGCCATTCAAAGAGGTGGAATCGAACATGTGGTCAGCTTATGAAGACTAAACGAGTGGGGGATTGAAACAGGTGTGGCCTCGACGTGGGAAACGATAAGAGGCCGTGGGATAGAATGTGGGTTTATATATATGTACATGTCCAAGAGCAGACAGCGTAGCACCAGGGTGCTTTATATGCTGCCCAATAATGATAATCAACGCAGGTTTACACGAGCAGCAAGGTTCTATCCCCCGACTCTATACACATCCAGTATCAAACATAGATGCACTCGCACCTGCATATCCGCCCCCACACAAAGGATTCAAAAAGAAGAAAAACACGGGGGATGCTTATAGCCTCATGTCGTCAAAGAAAAAAGCAAAGCCAGTCCCCATCCTCCCCATCGTTAACCCCACCAGGGTGTTCTAGATCACACAGTGGCAAGTGTTAGGGGGGGGAGGGACGAATGATGTGATGTGACGAAGTGCCATGCACTTGCCTTACATGAGAGCCAGGCCACGTGCCAGACTACATACTGTACACCAGAACATGGAAGCTGAGGGTTAAAAAGACACAGACGCGAAAGGATCGAATCACAAGACCGCGGAATAACTTACTTGAGAGGTGAGTGGCTGAATATGGGGGGGGGAAGAAAAGCAAGGAGCTAGCCGAGACTTTTTTTTGTTCACCAATGAGGGGGAGGGGGACATGTGTTATGGGCACACAAAAACAAGGTTACGTACCTTGACGCGGGTTTCAAGAACAATCTTTGGGTTTAATAGCAAGAAGATAGATAGATACACTGGGACGGCACTGGATGGATACCAGGATAAAAGGGTGTTTGAAAAGACCAAAAAGAAAAAGGAAAAAGAGAAACGCAAAAGCCACACACACACACGCTATATTCGACGCAGTTCTATTACCAGAGGGAATATTTCAATGCTTCTGGACCGCCGAGAAATCTGCCCACCAACCAACCTAAGCAACAAGGTGTCCGGTCCCTTGCTGTCCACAAAGAACTACTACCTAGGTACCTATCTATACAAACAACAATGTTCAGAACACAATCATTAGCAATTTTCCTGAACCGAGGGCTACATAGAAAGAGCTACCTAGTGTGGCAGCAGCAGCAGCAGCTAACCACAGCCGTCTCAAGAATGCTGCCTAGATCAGATTGGAATCAGAACTTCAAAGTGTTGAAAACCATAGATGACGATGGTTTCAGGGGGCTTACCCCAAAACCCTAACCCAGACATCAGCTCACAAAGCCCCTTGAAATGCAGTTTTAGTTTTCTTGACATGCCAATACTTTCTTGACCTCCTGAAACATAATAACCACTTGCTTGCTAAGAGTACAGAGAAGAGAGAAATCCTAAACCACCACCACCACCACCATCGCCACCACCTTCACCAAAACACCCAAGTTCTATTTGGTAACCCCCATCATCCAAAAAAAAAAAATAACCCACCGCCCCCATTCAACAGGTTGGAAAACTCCCAACTCATTTGGAACCGACAAAGAAAAAGAGAGAGATAGCGCAAAAAACTACCCAGCAAAAATATCCACCACCCCTTCCCACTTCCCCCTCGCCCTCTCCTCCCAATACCCCTCCTTACCCCCCTTCAACTTCCACACCTCCTCCCCACCTTGTCCTTCCCCTCCCGCAACCTTGACGAACCACTTGGGCTTGTACTCCTCCCCGCTCTCCTCCAGCACCCGTCTCCTCACCCTCTGCGCCTCCTCCAGCTTCACCTTCCACTCCTCCGCCTGGTCCAAATCACCCTGTTCTGCAAACCGCTGATCAGGCCGCAACCTCGTATCCGTCGGCGGGAGCTTCCCCTTTTCGATGGGGGTAATCTCGTTGAGGCTGGCGGCAAAGGTAGTCATGCCATAGGTGTTCACCGCATTCTCGACCAACTGCCCAGGCTTCCAGATTTCCTTGTTCCCAGGCACAACCTTCAGCCCGTTGGTCCAGGTGCCTACCAACCCAGCACCCAGTCTGCTGCCGTTGGGACCGTAGGTCTCTACCTTGACTTCTTCGCCGCGGCCGCCAAAGACACCCTTGGCCACGAACTCAATGACAGCCTTGGCACCGGTCGTGTCATTGTTCACGTTCATGCTCCCGACTGGCTCGACGTACTTTTCACCCATGACCACGTTGCGCAAGAAAACGGTGGCGATGGTCCAGCTGTAGTGCTCGTCCGTGCCGTCTGGCAGCCGCAGACTCACCCTGACCCTCCCCTCGGTGGTGATCTCAGCCGATTTGCCCCAGAACTTTTGAGACGGTGCCGGGAACTGGGAGAACGACCACAACGCGCTGTCAGCTTGCATGGCCAGCCTGACAGGACGATGGGTGACCTTCTCGACAAGAAGCCTGAAACCACCGGGGACTTCTGCTTCGGAGCGGACAAGCTCAAAAGTTTCGCCGAGAAGAGGGTTGAAAGGCTTGCGGATTGACCTCTCCTTTGCTCGGCTGTTGCTGAACCCGGAAATGGCAAACGCAGTCATGTACAACAACCTGTCCTTCGGATCGGGGTGCTTGGCCGCTGCGTCCAAAAGCTGAGCGTACTCGAGCTGTTCAGACACGCGGTGGAGCAAGGACGTCGGCTCGTTGGCAGAAACAGGCATACTGATCGTGCTAAGATCCTTGCCGACGTTCTTGCGGACGAACGCGATCAGACTTGGAGGCGCTACCTTGGCTGGGGGGATTGTTTTGCGTCTTGTGACCGGTTCCGTGATGGGGAGGGGAATCAAAGATTTCGGCTTTGGCGGGAAGAAGCTTGCCGCGCCCTCTGCGGTCTGTGCAAAGTCGTTTTCATCCTCAATCGAAGAGACAGACGAGGACTCGTGGATTGATTCCTCGACATCTGATGCCTGAGTATCATCCTCGCTATGGTGCTCAATGATCATCAGCTGGTTCGTTGACCTATCAGCGTCACCAGCTTCAGCATCGAAGAACTCGTCGACCGTTGAGGCCGATGATTCAATGCTTGCCCTTGGCTGAGCAGATATTTGTGCAGGCAAACGTCGCCGTTTGCTGGTGGCGAGCAGAGTCGAGAACTCCATCACGACCGAGTCCAGATCGCTCAACAACGCCGTGCAATTCTCCAAAGTATTTGGTCCCTCCTGCTGGAGAGCACCATACGGCTTCTTGAATCCATTTTGTGTTGGTGTGCTAAGGCCCGACGCTGGTATCGTCAATGAAGAGCTGGCGGCTGTCTGAAAGGACTGGGGCGTGAGAGGAGACGCAGCACCGCTAGCCTTGCGCTTCCAGAATGACTTTTTATCTGCTGCTGATGCTGTTGACGGCGGGGCAAAATAACCCTCGCTTTCCTCTGGCAGCGTAGGAGTGCTTGGAGAAAGATATCCATGGCCGCTTGCTGGTTGCTTCTCAGTAGCCATGTCCTTAACCAGGCGCCGGAGAGCATCTCTGGTGCCGACCATCCTGCTGACAAGAGATTCGACTTGTCTCCACTCCCTATCCTCATCTTGCGCGCTATTCGGAATGGTGATGTGAGGTACCGGTGTAACTCCCCCCTGACTTTCCGACGACACAGGTTGAGTGGCGGGTAATTCCACCCCCCGAGCAATCTTGCTTGCTCGTTCCAGCGCCCGTGCCCAATCGCTGAATTCCTTCGCATTCGAGGCCTTCAAATGCCAGACCTCAGCCCCGGAATCAATAGTAATCTCGCGCCTCCTCTCGTCCGCTGCAACCGCAGCCAAGCTCAGCGGAATAGCCCCCCTAAGAGCCGACGAGTTGCGGTTGTGGTAGTAAGACAGGGTACAAGTGGTGTAATCCAGAGAGAAGAACCGCTTTGCGTAGCCCTGCCCCTTCTTGCGCCTCCTCTTGAGCAGGACACCAACATGATAAGAGCTAGACACGCCGCTATCGCTCTTACCGGCAGCGGTAGCGGTAGACAATGCGCGTCCTCGGGTGTGACTGGGCAGACTGTCAACAGATTCCGAGGCGGCGGCACCCAGCCTGGGGCTACCATGCTTTCCCAGACTCGTCCTACTTGCGCTGGCAAGAGGTCCTGCTTGTAAATTGGGCAAATTTCGTGCTGTCTGGGGAGGGGCGCCCGTCGGATATGTTAGGAGCACGAAGGTTGCCGTTTTGGATGTCTGCTTCGAGAAGGTATTGTCAAAGACCAGGCCAAACATTCCCGCCTGCGTAACATCGTAGGTGCCGACAGAGACCTTGTCGGCTTCGCATTTTCCGTGCCAATGTATCGGTATAAAGCCCTTTTTGGCGAGCTGATCTTGGGCGGTACTAGCATCCCTTTTCGCAAAGAGGCCGGGTTTCGACTCGGCGACGCCCTCGGTGTGTTGATCGGCAAGCCCAGCGTCGTCGGCCAAGGAGGCTAGATTCGTTTCGCCGGTCCCGGGGTGTTTGACAATGCCAAAGTTACTACGTGGAGAGGTTGGATCAGCACAAGATCCAAGGGAACAACTGGGGTGTCATTGGGCTGAGGTATTACATGGACTTCTTGTGAGGTTGCACGCTCCAGGAGATGGTGTGGCCGACGTCTACTTTGACCCATCGTACAATGTAGGCCTATACTCGCGATACAAGACGAAATTGTCAGCATATGGAATAGCCAGCGCAAGGCGCGCCGGGTGCCCGGGTGCCCGAGGAGCGGCAGCTTATGACATGACAGATGACGGAGGCAGAAGAGACATACCTTGCTGTGTATTTCCAATTGCTCAATGCCTGCCATGATGTGCGCTTGACTGCGCTTTGCGCACCGGCTAATGCTAAATTAAGTGATTGCACGGCTTCGTCTGAAATGTCGAGGTCCGACTTGATGGTGTTCGTGGAGTGCCGACGTCACAGAGGTTCATGCGGCGACGGGGTGATGTCTCATTGACCGATCCGATGCCCCGCTAATTCAAGAAGGCCCGACAGGACAAGTCTTTGGGTTCAGGACAGGGCGCCTGCGCAAGAGGTTGTAAATCGGCGTCGAGAAGAGTTGAGCTTCCAAAGTAAATCCGTACAAGTCGGCTAGGGAGAGCGCCGCTAATAAGGTAATTAACTATGACGGGGACAAATGGAGACAGATGGGGGGGCAGATGGGGACAGATGTGGCTGTTGTTTTTCCAGGTGCTGCGGCTGTGTCTTTTGCCCAGGTTCAATTGTCCAATGCCCGTTCAGCTGCCAGCCATCCCTAACCCACTACTCCCCCAAGCGTGTGATACCCGTCAGCCCTACAGCAGCATGACAGCAACCCCGCGGTTTTTTTACGGCTTTCTCGGGTTCGGAGTCACGAAGGCGGCCGTTGGTGAATGGGACGAGAATATTGACACCTTGTATGTTTTGTTTTTACACTTTTGCACTTATTTCAATGGTGTTGAAATTGAGAAGGAGACGAGGAAGTCTCTTGTCAGGAGTCTGCCCAGCAAATGCCTTACCATTCAGTCATCAAACGTAGACCTCGTAAACTCCTTTTGCAGCAAAAGCCTTATGACGCGGCCTTCCAGACTGATCATCCAGATTCCAGAATCCTCAGCTAAGCCCCGATAACAGGATAGGCCCAACTGCATTAGTTGAAGTCTTACTCGCATCTTGGCTCATGTGCACAATGACACCGCATAAGGCTGGGCTGCCTCGGTTACATAATCAAACTGTTGAAGTTTGTAGAAGGACTCTTCGAGACTCGGGGTTTGGCTTTGTACTGGAACTGTTGTTTCGCCTATGCACACTTCAAGACTTCCATCAATGTGTTCTCTAACCTATTCATCAATTGAAAATCGCCCTTGTAGAAGTTCTCTCTTCCGCTTTGAATGGCAGGGCTAAAGCCCGAACCCTAACCCGAAGCCGAAACGAATGCTCCACTTATATTCTCCAAAAGCTTGGCTTGCAGCGTTGCTTGACTTCTCGAAGCTCTCGTGCCTGGCGCGACAACTCATGATCCATGCAACAAAAAGTTACCGCCTTCACCATCATCCCTTTGCGCACCAATCCACGGTGGGCTTTCAGTCATTGCCGCCGTATGAATACAGACCCATAACAGAAGAAGATATTATTGCCCGCATCAAGATCGATACACAACCGCCACGATGTCTCGAAGGGACTTCCTTAGCATGCCCGCGCCCGAGAACTACGTCGCTGGTCTCGGGCGTGGTGCTACTGGCTTCACCACCAGATCTGACTTGGGTCCGGCGCGGGAAGGTCCGAGTGAAGACCAAATCAAGGCTGCGGTCGCGAAGAGGACAGCGCAACTTGGCCTCGGCGGCGACAATGCGCAAGAGGATGGCAACGACGATGCCGCCCGATATCAGGACCCAGACAACGAGGTTGGCCTGTTTGCCGGTGGTATCTACGATAAAGATGATGAAGAGGCAGACAAGATTTGGGCTGAAGTAGACGAAAAGATTGGAAGCAGAAGAAAGAAGCAAAGGTTAGTACTTTCTCTTTTCAAGTCTCACCTTTACACACCCGGCACTTTTCAACCCCCCCATACACACAAAAAGCATTTAGTTTATCGTCGTATACCTCAGATGAATGGAGAACGGGATACCAACGCTCGATTATTGCGAACAGGGAAGCACGAGAAGAAGCCGAACGATTAGAATACGAACGACAGAACCCAAAGATTCAGCAACAGTTTGCCGGGCTCAAGAGAGATCTGGCCACGGTCACCGATGAAGAGTGGGCCAACTTGCCTGAGGCGAAGGATTTCACTGGAAGGACCAAGAGGGCACGACTAGCGAGGATGGAGAGGTTCTATGCTGTGCCCGACAGCGTTCTAGCTGCCGCGAGAGACCAGGGCCAGTTTGGTACGACAGTTGCAGACGATGGGACGGCTACCAGCGCCGCTCCTGGAGGAACGGAAACGACGACGGATTTTGCAAAGATCGGTGCCGCCCGCGACAAGGTGTTAAAGGCAAGACTCGAGCAGACATCGCAGACCAGCGGGCTTGCTACAGCAGGTAGCGCAACGAGTTTGGACCCAAAGGGATATTTGACTTCCTTGGCCAACACTCAGGGCGCGGAGCAGAGTATCGGTGACATTGAGCAGTTCAGAAAGATGTTGAAGTCAGCTGTGGATTCGAACCCGAAACAGGCGTCTAGTTGGATGGCAGCGGCAAGATTGGAGATGACGGCAGGGAAGCCTGGTGCGGCTCGCAAGTTGATTGCGGCTGGATGCCAGCATTGTCCCAAGAACGAGGACATCTGGCTGGAGAATATCAATATCAACGACACTCACAACGCCAAGATTATTGCGGCCGAGGCTATCCGCAACAATCCAAAATCGGTGAAGCTCTGGGTGGCAGCCATGAAGCTGGAGAATGACCCAAGATCACGGAAAAAGGTAATCCGGAAGGCACTGGATCATAACCCACAGTCAGAGGCTCTGTGGATCCATGCAGTCAATCTGGAAGAAGATGTGGAAGATGCGCGCATCCTTCTGGCTAAGGCTACTGAGCTCATTCCCGAGTCACTCGACTTGTGGTTGAGATTGGCGCATTTGGAGACCCCGGAGAATGCCCGCAAGGTGCTCAACAAGGCCGTCAAGAAGCTTCCCAACTCCCACGAGCTCTGGATTGCAGCCGCTCGCCTGGAGGAGCAGCTTGGTGAGGGTGCAAGACGACCAGTGATGAAGAATGCCGTCAAGTTCTTGGCCAAGCAGAACGCCATGCCCAAGCGTGAAGAATGGATCGCCGAGGCTGAAAAGTGCGAGGAAGAGGGTGCGGTCATCACCTGCAGCAATATCATCGAGGAGACCCTTGGCTGGGGGCTGGACGAGGACGACGACCGCAAGGAGCTCTGGATGGAAGATGCCAAAGCCAGTATCAGCCGCGAAAAGTACGCCACCGCTCGGGCGATATACGCCTATGCCCTTCGTGTCTTCCCCAACAGCAAGAGCTTGTACCTCGCTGCCGTGGATCTCGAGAGAGAGCACGGCAACAAGGAGGACCTCTGGAACGCCTTGGAAAAGGCCGTCGAGGCCTGTCCTCATCAGGACACCTTTTGGCTCATGCTCGCCCGCGAAAAGGCAGGCGAAATTGACGAAGCCCGCCGCGTCCTTGGCCGTGCCTTCAAGCAAAACCCAGACAACGAGGATATCTGGCTTGCGGCTGTCAAGCTTGAAGCCGACAATGGTTATATCGACCAAGCACGCAACCTTCTCAAAACTGCCCGGCAAAACGCCCCTACCGATCGTGTCTGGATGCGTTCCGTGGCCTTTGAGCGTCAACTAGGCAACAACGAAGCCGCCCTTGATCTCGTCATTGACGCCCTTCGTCTCTTCCCTAACGCTCCAAAGTTGTGGATGATGAAGGGACAAATCTACGAGGACATGGGCCAACCGCCGCAGGCAAGAGAGGCTTATGGTGCCGGTGTCCGCGCTGTGCCTTCGTCCATTCCATTATGGCTTTTGTACTCCCGTCTAGAGGAACGCCTCGGCAATGTGGTAAAGGCCCGTTCCGTCCTCGACAGAGCAAGACAAGCGGTCCCCAAATCACCGGAACTCTGGACTGAGCTCATCCGCCTGGAGCGTCGCGCTGGCAATATCACCCAAGCCAAAACTCTCATGGCTACCGCGCTTCAGCAAATGCCCAAGAGCGGTCTTCTCTGGGCGGAGAGGATTCTCCATCTGGAGCAGCGCACCCAGCGCAAGTCGCTGCTGGCAGAAGCGATCAAGAAGGCGGAAGACGACCCGGTGTTGATTGTCACGGCGGCCTACATCCTCTGGAAGGAAAGAAAGCTCGAGGTGGCGGATAAATGGTTTGAGCGGGCGCTGAAGCTGGATACGGACCATGGGGATACCTGGGCGTGGTATTACAAGTTTTTGCTGCAGCACGGGACGGAGGAGAAAAGGGCTGGGTTGGTGAGCAGGTGTGTGTTGGCTGAGCCGAGACATGGAGAGTATTGGCAGCGGGTGGCCAAGATGCCGAAGAATGCGGGGAAGGGCACGGAGGAGATTCTGAAGTTGGTTGCTGCTTCTTTGCCAGAGTAGGGTCTTGGAGGGTGCGATAATGCAGCAGTTGTTTTGTGCGGTTTGTATAGTAAGAAAACATCACCAAGTATCAGCAGGGGACATGGGAGTAGGTTATGATATCAATTGATCAACAATAAGATCAGGTTCAAACAAAACTAACAAGACCGAAAACACCCAGTAATCAAACCCCCAAACAAAAATGTTGTGGTTTGTGAGGATATCGCTGATGCGACTTCATTATGATAAGAAAATGAAACCGGTTTCTTTGGCCCTTCCCCTTCCATTATCATACAACGTCCCCTCGCCCTTTTCATTAATAAGTAGGTAGTGATAATCAATTTACTTGCTCCCGAACCACGAGCTGAGGTAGCTCTTGCTCTTGGCGGCCTTCTCCTCGACCGTCCGGTCAAACTCGTCAATCTTCTTGAGGGTGTCGGCCTTGGCCTGTTTGGCGATGGCTTCGGCTTCGTGCTTGGCTTGGTTGAGGTCGCGGTTGACGGAGGTTACCTTTTGGGGATTGTTAGTATGGGGGAAGGAAGGGTTGAGAGAAAGGGAGGGGAAACATACAGCAGAGTCAATCTTGGTGCCGACCTCGTGGCCGACGCGGGTGGCCTCCTTCTCGGCCTTGTGGGTTGTGTGGGTTGGGTAGTTGGTGGGGATCTTGGATTCGATTTTGGCGGCGGCGCGGTGGGCGTCGCCTGAAAAGGGGGAGGGAGATTAGTATAGGGGAGAGGTGATAGGGATGTGGTGATGAAGGGACGTACTCTCAAACTTCTTCTCAGCTACTCTGGGGTTTCCACCGGCGCTGTAGAGGTAGTAGCCAATGCCGGAGGCCGCGAGGGCACCGAGGGCGAGGGGGGCGCGAGACTTGGACATTGTGAACGTGGTGGGTTGTAAAAGTTTTATGTGTGGTTGAACTGGGAAAAAGTGGAAGCTGGTGAAAACGTCGTTGCTTTTGATGGGGTTGTGTAGATGGGAATCTGAATTGATGAATGGGAGTTGTGGAAGATGGTCTCTCAAAGAAAAGGATGGGCAGGTTGTGTGGTATTTCAATGGATTGGGGGGGGAGACAAGCAGGAGCCCGTTGTTAACCTGATTTGCTACCTTCCTATTCGTTCCCGGCTACACAGTTCATGGCACGTTTTCTCTCTCTCTTTTTGTCTGGTACCAAACTGGGACTTGTTGGAGAGAGCTCTTCATTCACGGGTCATGCATGACGTAGGCGAGGGGCAGTTCGCGGTCGACAGGTCCGTTGTTGTGGGGCCACTTTCCCACTGCCGCTGCCCCGCTTTGGGGGATGGGGTCCACTTTACATACTGTATGTTGTTTGAGATCTGAAGATGGGAGATTTCTTTGTTTTCAGGAATGGATTTGATCGAGTGGTAGATGGTTATTTGATGTTTCGAGACATTGGAGTCTCAATATATAATTGTTACTTCTCTTCTATTACAACATTAGTTGCCATCACCATTATGCTACATCTCTGAGCTGTGTTATAAGATGGCGTTCTTCAACACGCCAAAGGAGCAAAAGCACGAGCCAGCTTGGAGAGCTTGGCATCAAACTGGCCAGGGCACCACCACTAAACCAACGACATTACATCATGGCGCAGGCGAAGCTTCCAGTGACCAGTTCAGCTTCATGCTTCTCTCTCGACAAGCACACTCCAATTCTCCAGTTTGATTTCCATCAAGGACCCCTAATCATGCGCGGAGCTTTTGCCTGAGGAGGACACCCCTGTCGATTCCATATCTCTATACGTACGCGCCAGCTCTCCACCACAACATCCATCCAAGGCACCGGCGCATTGGATCAAGCATCTCCACGAACCCCAACGAAGCGCCCCAGTTATAGCCGTCAGCCCCGTGTTCTTCATTTTGTCAATGTATTGTTGTGGACATAGGGATCTGAAAGAAGGCGGCGGTGCGTCATGCTGTTGGTGACCGGGTCGTCATGCCGAGAATAAAACATCACCGCTCGTCGCGTCGCGTGCCCCCGCCCAAAGATAGCGACTTCGATCACGAGATTAACCTTGTCGACAAGTCCGAGGCCGAGGACGACCCCGTCGGGCCTCCTACTGCGGGGCCGTCTTCGTCATTGCAGGAATCGGCCCGGGAATCACCACTGGGAGTGTCTGGTCGTGAGAACGGTGACGCCAGCAACGCGCGAGCAGGCGCAGCAGAAGCAGAAGAGGAGGAGCGCCCGCGCCCGTCCATTCAAATCAATGGTATGCCCTCTTTGTGATATTTGCTTCAAGGGTCAACGCTAATATCTTGCAGAACCTACACCATTACGAGAAGACGTGGTCGATTCTATCAACGCCGGGACAGAAAGAAGGAAGAGCGTGAGCAAGAAAAAAGCGCCCGAGTCGGCAATTGAGATTCTCTATGAGAACCAAAGGGGCGGCTTTCTCTGTGGAATACCCCTTTTCTCCTCCAAAGCCCTGGGCAACCTAGACCCGCCACCATGGACGAACTACGCCCATAAGGCCAGCCCGACAGATATACACACTGCTCAGGTGCCCGATCCTAGCTGGGAGTGGGCTTGGCCGGAGTGGAAAATCAATAAGGACGACAAGGTCGACGAGGAGGGCTGGGAGTACTCGTTTGCATTTTCTAGGAAATTCTCATGGCACAAGGCGAGATGGTGGAACTCGTTTGTTCGTCGACGAGCATGGATCAGGAAACGCGTCAGGAAGGATACCGGGTACATTGCGCAGGATCCTCAGATGCTTAACCCCGAGTACTTTTCTATACGGCCGTCGTCAGAAATGAGCCGTGAACGCGAACGTAGCTCGAGCAGGATGAGTAAAAGGACTGCCAGCCCCCGAGGCAGCAGACTTAGCATGAGCTCAACAAAATCGGGGGGCGCTGAACAGCCAGAAGACATTGAGCACGTTGACGATCTTTTGGCGGTACTGCGAACATCCCGAATCGACCGGGAAAAGATCGAGGCGGTGGACAACTACCTCGAACACGCACAGGAAGATCTGGCGGGGTTGCAGGACGTCATGCATGAGATCATGTCGCTCTTTGTGTTTCAAGCCTCGAGAAGGGTCTTGTTGACGAGATTGACCGAGATACACGATCAAACGGTGGCACAAAGCAAGAAGAAAGGCAAGGACGCAGACGGAGAATTACAACGGCGGGCGAAGAATCTCGCCGACGCAGTCAAACACGCAGATGAGGAGGTAAGAAAGCTCGAGTACTGGAGCGACGTCAAGGGAATGGCCGAGGAGGGTGATTCGACGGGAGCGGTTGATCGTCGAAAGGGGTGGGATCCGTCGTGGCAAGGCGTTGATAAGTCTGGCCCATCAGAGCCAACTCCTCCAAACGCAGAGGCCAAAAATTGAGGGAATGGATTGAAGAGGCAATGGTTCCGCGGATAATATCGTTTGGGAATAGCAATACTGGCATGGGAGTAACGGAGTTTAATATTGATAATGAAGAAGAATACCCCTTTTTTGGAAAGAGAGCGATTATATTCGTAGATAGCACAGTACTTTTGTGATTTACTTATCACTGTGCTCAAAGTGGGGCAGTCGGTGCGGCTGCGGGCGGGACAGGTTTGTCAAATTAGTCAGAGAGACCCGCTGTTAGGAAATTAATACCTTAGTAGTAGGACCTAAGCTACTAGATTCGGTTTTAACTAACTACCCGGTTCTCTCCCTCGAAAAACACTAGAATTAAACACTTTTTTAACTCTTATATTAGATTTAATAATTCGCAGTTAAACTATCGTTTTATTATACCTTAATTAAAGCTATTATTATTACATTAACCTTATAAAATATAATAACCTTACGTTATTATAATATTAAATAATAGCCTTATAAATTACTTTAAAATAAAAAAAAAAAAAAGTACCGTTTTCTTTAACGGTCTTAAAGATTAAAATAATTTTAAAAGAAGTATTTACGTTATTACTTAAAATTAATAATACTATATCGATCTTAATAATCGTAAGCCGCTTTTTTATAAAGTTACCGTTATAATTATTAAAGACTTTAAATATATTAAAAAGTAAAAAGTTTAAAGTTACTTTAACCGTAATTTTAAAATATTTAAAGCTTATTAAAAGTATATTTAAAAAATTAATATATAGCGTTTTTAAATTATAAAAAATAATCTTAAGTTTTTTAAATACCTTAAAAAAATTATAAAACCTATATATACTATTAATAACTTAATTTTTAAAGAAACTTAACTCTATAAAAAAAACCTATATTTTATCCCTTTATTATTAAATAA
>JAULSY010000014.1:0-173181 GCA_030512305.1 Cercophora samala
GAAAATTTAATAGTTTATTGCTTTATTAATATAAAAGTCGTACGATAAAAATTATTATTAAAATAAAAGTAATAAGAATAAAAAGTATAAGAGAAATTAAGTAGAAGAAATTTAATAAAAGTAATTAATTTATAATATAATTTTTTTTAATAAGTAATTACTATAAAAACTATTTTTATAGGGTACTTATAGAATTAACGTATTAAATTTTATTATAATTTTAATTAAATGTATATATAAAATCGACCTTTTATAATTAATTTTATCGTTGTTATTAACCGAATTTTTTAATTTTAATTAATTTAAAGAAAAAAAACGACTTTTTATAGTAAAAATAAGACTTTTCTTTCTATAAAAATAATATCCTTTTAAACCGAAGTTAAGTAATTATTTTATAATTAAATAAATAAGTTTATTATTTTTATTATTAATTAAAATAATATAATTAATTAAATATTATAAAAATCGTATTTATTTAAAGCTTTTTATATATATTTAAAGCTTTTTATAAATAAATTACTATTTAATTAAATTACGGCTATAACGGTTATAACATTACTTTTCTTCCTTTAAAAAGTTCCTAATTTAATTTATTACGGCTTTTTCCTATAATTTTTAATTTATTTTATTTTAAATTATAGCTTTTATCGGATCCTTTAATCGATTAATAATATAGAATAATTTATTTCTTTTAAAATAGTCTTTAAAGTTACGTTAAAAATTTATAATTATAATATAAACGTTAATAGCGTTAAAAATTAAAGTATTTAAAATAGTAAAAATATTAATATTATAAATAACGGTAATATTAAAAGTTTCTTTTTATATAAACGGTTCTTTATTATTTTTAATAAATATAAGTATCGAAGTATTAAAGGAAGGTATAGGGTTAATGTCTTTTAAATAATTATTAATTTAAATATTAAAATCGGGGTCGTTATTAAAGTTACTTTTTTTTTTTAATATTACCGTTATCCCTTTTCTCCTTATCTTTTTCTTCTTTATAATTATTAAAATTAAAGGTATTACTATTATTACTTATAAATAAAACGTTAATAAATTTAATAAATTTACCGGTTATTTATTTATAATAATATATTAAAAAATACGTTTTTATATTATTAAAAAAAGTCGTTTTTAATTATAAGCCTTTTTTATATTTAATAAAGAAATTATTTTAAACGTTTTTAAATATTTAAAAAAAACCAGAGACTTTATTATATTTAATATTAAAAATAACCTTAAAGGTAAATTAAAGTTAATACTGCTTTTTTTTATTTAAATACTTTTTTTAAATCTTCTTTTTTTTTTAAAAAAAAAAAGGATATTTAAACTTTATTACCGTAAAAACCTTAGAAAAAACCGGTTTTAAAAACGTAACTTTATAATCTTTTATATTACCGGTAATAGTTTTTTATTTAAAGAGTTTTATTATTTAAGTTAATATCGTTATAAAATAAGTAATGTATTTTACTATTACTTTTATATTTTTTTTCTTTTTCTTTTTTATTAGAAATTTTAATTAAGTTTTAAACCGTTAATGTCTTTTTTTTATAAATATTTTTATAATAAATAAAAACTTAATAAGTTTAATAAAGGTATTATTAAATTAATCGATTATAATTATAAAAGTAAATTAAAGTAAGTAAGTAGGTTTTATAAGTATTATAAAAACGATTTTTTAATTTTCGTTAATAAAATCGGTTAAGTTAATATTTATAGTATTATTTATTAAGTAAATAAATAAGGTTATTATAGGAATTAAGTTATTAATTTATTAATTAAGTTTAAAGTTATTAGAAGTATTATTATAGGTAAAGAAAGTAATAGGGGATTTATTTTTAATTAATTATAGTTTAAGAAAGCTATTAAAGTTATTAAAGTTATTATTAAAAATATAATATAAATTTATTATTATTTTTATAAGTAATAATTTTAATAGTATTTTCTTACTTTTATTAATAATAAAAAACGATTTAATATTTATTAATGCCTAAACTTAATTAGCTTTATAAAATTAAATAGAATCTTAAACGTTTAAATACGGTATGGTTACTTTTCTAAGTGTTAAAAGGTATAACGTTAAAATCTATAGCCAAGACTACTAATAATAGTATCTTTTTCCTTAGAACCTGACCTGTTTGGAACCAGAACTAGCGAGCCGATCAGGGCCTTGCAGACTCTGTGCCAGAAAAGTGGTTTGCGAGCGTTTTTTCGAGCTTTTTGTGACGGGCCAAGCAGTAGCTATGCCTTTTGCAGGCAGTGAAGCGAGATTTTTAGCGCGGTACATTGAATCTGGGCAAAATGCCCTGTGCTGCGGGCACGGGCCAATGTACCGTGAGAAAAATTCTGCTTGGCTGCCCCCAAGAGGCATAGCGCTGGTGCTATCTTCCACGACGCTAAAAAATGGTACAATGGGCCTGCCAAGCACAGGAAAATAAGCACCAACTGGGACAGAAAACAGCGAGCCGATCAGGGCCTTAACCTTTTTGCGATTGGAGATCGACCCAAGCATGTTTTGGATTTGCACTTGTTAGTAGCGCAGATCATTTGTGGTATCCAAAGCGAGTTTAGTGTACTAGTGCTGCAACGCCCCAAGAGGATTAGCGAGGGCCTGCTGATGTACATACATATTTTTTTTTTAAGCGGTGGTGGTGAACCGTCACATCGGCGATAGGGATGGTGCTGCCAGCACCAAAAAAAAAGGGTGGCGCTATTGAAGATCGAGACAGCCGCGATAGGAATGGTTAGTTGGGTGGTGGAGGAGCTGGAAGCAACATGGATGAGTTGGTTAATTCGGCGATATGAACGGAAGTTGCCATTGAGTGAATGTTCTTCTTCAGCAGAAAAGAATGTCTCTGATCCAACCGACCTTCCAGGGCTTGTGATATGGACCCCTTATGTCTCACAAGTTGTCCAGGTTTGGCTCGCCTGTTTGTGTGCGGGCGGCGGCGAGACATTTCATCCAATTCATAAAGTCGAAAGGAGACAAACTGGGAAGGGGCTTTTATTATAGTAAAAGTCAATTCGAAAAAAAAGGCAATCAAATTTTGTTCTTTTTCCCCCTGGAAATGGCGGCGGCACGGTTCATGTCAATTCCTTCTTTCTCTGTGGGAAGAAAAGGACCCCTGCCCAGGCCCGAAAAGTGCGGCTGGACTCGACGTTGCATTCTGCCAAGATACCTACCCTAGGATATCAAGAGACAGAGAGAGAAAACCGGGCGGGCGGTGTCCCGAGTGCCTGTCGACGTCGACGATGATTTGTTGTTGAGCGGGAACAAAGGTCGGTCGTCTGCGTGTCTGGCGTCGCACATGTGAGGAGTACATACATGAGATACCTAGCTATTCCAGAGCATCGGGAACTGATAACGCCAAGTTCTTCCCTTTTTCTCGAGTGGTCAGGATCAAGGTACTCGATACTGGAATACGAGGGGGGGTACCCACTGTTTTCTGTAATGCGTGGCTCCAACAAGGACAGGTCCAGAGGAGAGGTCCCCAATATCCACCGACAAGATGTTTTCTTGGAGAACCTTACCTAACGTATAACACGTCCCAGAATAGGTCCGCTTGGCGAGTAATAAACAGTGAATGCTGCACCTGCCTTACCTGGATGGAAGCGAAAGCCAGAGCGAGAGGGGCTCTCGTCCCGTCGTTGCTTTGGAAGATCAGAATGGTACGGATAGGTAGCAGGGATGCATGGGTGGTGTGTGGTACCTGGGTACATACAGCTTGGAGGTCTTGGGGGTCGAGGAAAACCCCCGCGTGGCTACCCCCCCCCTCCCCCTGTTCCCCTGTTCCCCTGTTCCCCTGTCGATGCATGGATTGCCAATGCGGCGCCTGCTCTTGTCCATGATGCCAGTCCGGTCTGAGCAAAGTCTCGCACCCGACGGGACACCTGAGGGCTGAAAAAAGCCCGGATTGGATCTAGCCGTGCTTGGAGTCGTTTGTTGTTCGTCTGTTCTCATATAATCCCGCCTTTCTCTTCTGTCTGACCCCGTAAGGCAGAGCCGTCCGAGTCCTCTGACTGACTGACACGACCACCCACGACCACCCACGACCACCACCAGCCAGCCTTGTGTGTCATCGCCATCAACTTATCGAACAATCTTCTGCTCTGGGTGTAGCATCCAGAGGCCTCTCTTCGTCTATCCTGCCTATCTAGCGCTGCTTGGCCAGACCGATCATTCTTGGCTGCTTCCTGGCGTTGCAAAGGGCTGAGCTACTCTCCTCACTCAAAAGTTGGAGAGCTCCCATCCCGAATTTGCAACTGGACTTTTCCCCGGTTCGATCATTTATTTGTCCTTCAATCTAGAACACGGCTGTCACCGAGTACGCCTGCTGCCTTCAGCCGAAACTGGTCATTCAGCTTCGAGATTGCCCGAGGGACCCTGAGTTGCACTCAACCATTTAAACCCTTTCGAACCTCGCTACCTCCCGCCCTTCCATGCGACCTTGAAGGCACTTAATATAAACAGACGCAACCTGCAACCACCCCGCAGCATTCCACCAATATCCTCTTTGATCAGGTGCTTTTGACACACGATTGTGACGTCGGACACTCCTCTTACCCGGTTCTAACTCTCACGACAACTCTTTCAGAACTTGCCCCCTTTCCTGGAACGGACACCGGAACCAGGGACTAACCACCACACATCTTTCTTTGCGAACATTGGTCGGGGACGCAAGACCAATAATCCTTCGCCATGTCTATGTTCTCCTTCATCAGAAAGGGCCGACAGGCAGCCAAGGAGCACAAGGCTGAGAAGGCCGAGAAGGCAAAGAAGGAAGCCGAAAAGCCCCCTTACAGACACATCCCAAAACATGCTGCTATTGATGCGGTATCATCTGGGCCTTCTGGATGGAGGACCGAGGATCGCCAAAAGATTGTTGATCAGAACAAGAGGAGGAGCGCCATGACTACCAGTGGCCTGAACATGACCGGCCAGCCACGCATTCACAGCTCTCTTTCTCACGTTTCGTTCCCAGCTGCGTTTGCCAGCCCGGTGGTTCCCAGGACATACAGCTACAGCAGCATGCCCGCCGGTTGGGCTTCTGGAGATATGAACTACAGCAACGTCGACGTCTCGAGTTCGTCAGTGAAGGGCAAGGAGGTGGATAGGAGCACATCAGCCTCGCTGTATCTGAGCAGATCGGCTGCCAGGCTATCAGCTGGCCGCTATCCAATGAATATGAATGCGGTCATTGGCACTGGTGATCACTCAGTCTCCCCCGTCGACAGCTCCAGCAACTCAACAAGCTCGCAAGACGATTTGGAGATGAAGCCCACCAAGCACAGTTCCCTACCACCAGTAACGAGCAAGACAAGAGGTTACTCGCGACCCATGAGCGACAACGGCTCCATCCACCGCCTTCACCCTGCCCGCAGACTCTCCGACGCTGAGCAAACCATCACCACCCCAGCCCCAGTGCGCACCTCCTACTCCCCACGCACGAGCTCCCTCCCCTCTGGTATCCCCCCCGTCCCAGCCATTCCCGCCATGCAATTCGGCGCCGCCATCACAACCTCGACCGTCTCCTCCGCCACCGCCTCAGCAGCCAGCTCCGTAACCATGGTCCCCATCGCCTCGAGCGTCTCCCTCGCCAACACCAAACCAGTGATCAAGAACGTCGAAGAACGCAGAGACGTGGCGGTTATCTCCTTGACTCCAGAGCCCTCCAGCGACGAGGAAGCCTCCCCCATCGGAACCGCCATCTCCCCCACCAAGAACAAGAGACGGACATACAAACCCAGCCGCTTCCCCGAGCTCGAGACGATCAACTCCAACATCTCCATCACCGCGGTGGAAACACCCCTCTCGTCAGTCCCCTCGTCGGAAAAAGACAGCCCCAAGATCAGGGTCATGGAGATCCACGAGAAGCAGCGACCTACCTCCACCCTCGCGGCCACGCTCCCGGTTGATTTTGACGAAAACAGCCTCCCGACCCCGAAAGCGCTTGATTTGCCTGCGCCGGCGGCGGCGGCTGGTCAGAAGCAGGGGAAGCTGTCCAAGAACCCGGGCGGGGCGGTCAAGGCGGGGAAGAAGCCGAGGTGGTCGTTGAGGAGTCATAAGAGCTCTGCTGTTGCCGTCTAAAACTACCAGCATGAGTCATTACTATACAATTACTCACAGCTTTACGCAAACATCTCTTTTGTTGTCGTTGTTTGGATACTTATTATGAGCACACACACACACACACACACGGACGGAACATGGGCTTCTTTTTGTTGAATCTGCCCCGTTTTTCTTTGTATTATCAAGCGGGCGTTAGGATGGGAATTTTTTTTTAATCATGGCACAGTCAAGCAAGCAAGCAAGCGATTGTTTTTACTTTTTTGTTAAGGGGGGGGGGGGGATTTAATGCCAGGCGTTAAAAGTTGGATTTTTTCTTTTTTCTTGCTATCTATCTACTATTTATTCTCACATATGCTGGATCTGGATAAGGCAGGAGGGAGGGGGGTATGATGACATGGATGGAAACTTGGGAAATATTTTCACTAGATGGATGATGGGCATTGGTAGGTACTTGGAACTTGGGAGGATAGGTAGTTACGATAGCAAAGCAGCAAGTAGCAAGCAGCA
The DNA here is from genome assembly GCA_030512305.1 of Cercophora samala. Lineage (NCBI taxonomy): Eukaryota > Fungi > Ascomycota > Sordariomycetes > Sordariales > Lasiosphaeriaceae > Cercophora > Cercophora samala. Next base: position 6,581 of record JAULSY010000014.1, read on the forward strand.
GAAATTGCACACAAAAAGAACACACCCGCGGCGAAAGTATAGGGAGGTCAACTGTTCATTTGTCGATGATAACGACCGCTTCACCCTCCCAACTCATGCAAAGAAAATGGGAAATGTGATATCAAACACCACCACCACCACCACCATCAGAGATAAGGACCAGAAATCGATTTGAATCCAGACCCAGACCCACGTGGAGCAGACAGGGGAAGCTACAGGTAAACTGGGTCTATCCCAAAAGGGGGATGGTTTTAGCTGGTACATAAGGCTAGGCCTAGCTCGGCGGTTCAGCTCTCTTCTTTGCAAGCCACCCTCACCAAGAGGTCGGATTTGGCAGTAGCGGGCGCTGGTTTGTCTGCCAGTTGGGCAACGAGAAAAAGAGAGAGGTCTGAATGGCACAATGGGTGGGCGGAACGGGGCGGGACGAGACTGACTGGTGACAAGAAAGCCCGGTTGCGATTCCGAGTTGTTCATCATCTAGTATAGACTGGGCGCATACATTCCAAGGTAGTGTAGGCTTTATTCAGAGATCATGCCCGGCAGAGAACAACATTCGGTCTACCTACAAGAACTCACCGCGTTTCCTCTCTCACAGATCACCAAAAACCTGACAGACGCCGCCAGCAATGACGGAGGCGGCGTAAAGCTAACAACACCCCCTCTGGCGGATTCAATAAATTCATATGATGCAATTTCCACCATTCCCCTCCCCCTCCCAGATTGTGCCCCATCAGTGCCAGATGACCGGTAATGAAAAGAAAGAGAAAAAGGTGCCGAATCTATTGAAATTTCTTCTTCTGTCTGTCTGGTGATTTACTTCGTACCCGAGACATTTTCAGATTGTGTGAGACCTCCGATCTGCTGCCGTTTTAACTGCCGCTGTGAACAGTAACTGAGGTGGTCGAGAATGAGTCGAGGTGGTCTCTCCAACTCGACTCCAACTCAACAAACCCCAACTCTCTTTTCTTGCATAATTAAATGGAGAACACCCAAACCAAAGCTCCAGATAGGGCGGCCAGCAAATATACATAGGTACAGAAAAAAAAGAGAGCTAATGCACCTCTCTCTATCCATTGGGAACTCGCACTCGCGGAGGGGGAGGGGGGGGGGGGTAGACAGCAAATAATACTCCGGAGGAAAGCCCCGGGCCGCATTGGCTTTTGATAACGGTGCATAGGTATTCGATCAAATCAAGGAAATCCGAAACCGCGCTAGGTATCTATGTGAGAACAGCATAGGTATCTCTCGATCGGTGAAGAGGGGGGGGTGGTTGGGCTCGACAAGGCCATACCATACCATACCATACCACATCGAATCAAACCATCAACCTCACCGCTTGATAGGTATCAAGGTTGCAGAGACGTCATGTTCAAAAGTCCCGACGGATGGTGTCACTGTCAAATCAAGCTAGTCATTCCAGCTGGTCGGGAAAGAAAAGAAATAATACATAAAAAACATGGGTGCCATGCTTAATGTGTGTGTGTGTGTTGTCAACAACAATCCATGCCCGAGTTGGGAGATCTTGATGGGCGTGGGGGTCAAACAAACTGACCACACCACCACCACTATACCACCACATTGGAGCTACACAACTGCCAGAGGGGAGGATCTGCGTTGAATCAGTAGATAAGGCAGTCTTTCCCCCCTTGCTGTCTTGGAGATGCATATACACCAACTACACTGAAGAATGTCTCACTCCTCTCTGATTCTCCCATCAGATGATTTGACAAGAAACGCTCGAGCTGAGAAAGTTGACTGACACAAAAGTTCCCGAACCACACTCACATCGATGCCATTCCGGCATCACGCCATGTCGTGCCATCGCAAGCCTCATCCCGTCCCATCTGATCATCAGTTTTGGTTTTTTCCTTAAAAGGGAGGGTGGCATTGGGGGCTCAAGCCTCACCGGCTGATCGCAGCAGGACCCTTAGCTGACCATTTCTTGTTCTGATGTACAATACAACCCCTGTTTAATTGTTAGCGCGAGACCTGAAAATCAGCCCCACAGAAAAAAACACACCTTTGCTCAACCACCACCAATTTTTATCAGAAAAAAAGAGTACTCCGAAGCTCTCCTTCTTTATTTTAACTATTTGGTCGTCTTTTTTTCACTGTGGTGGTGTTTTTGTGGCAAAAGTTAGGGGGGTTGAAAAAAGGACGCTAAGACCCCTGCCCCGAACCAAGCTAACAATTAAACAAGGGTTGTATTGTATGTACATACACCGACGGGACAGCCTCAGCAGAAAAAGAAAAAATCGATAAAAGCTGCGGTGTACCGTCTCGTACCTATGTGCGCTGAAAAGCTTATGGTGCGAGGTGGCGGTGGTGGTGGTGGTGGTTGGTGGGATGGGATCATGGATGGTCGTATTATAGATCCCCCCCCAGCCGCAGGCGGTACCGGAAATCGTCTACCAGACAGAGGTGAAGATGGTGAGTGGGTGGGTGGGTGGGTGGTCTGATGGCGGGAGAAGAAAAGCTGATGGAGCATTGCGGTGTTACTTACCCTGGGGAAGAAAGGGAAGAGTTACACCGCACTTCCTCAATTAATAACTGATGAGGGACTCTCAGCCTTGTTGAAGGACATGTGAATGTTTTGAAGGCAGTGAAGTATATCTATCATATTGTTGGGCAGAATAGTTTCAACCTAGCTCATCTAGCTTGAAAGAGAACTGTGAGCTGTGCATGAGGGGTACTGTAAACCTAGTGAGTGTACAGCACTCAAACGGTGTTCAACCACCGTTAACCCAACTAACAACCCCCATCTCCAACGCCGTCAAAATCACATGCCTCCCGAACCCCAAAATCCAAGACAAGAAGGAATCAATGGCATCCTTCTCGAACCCCAAATCCCATCCCGTTGGAAAACAGGTGGATCCCCCACTGTGGATCCTCCCCAAAGATCGACAGGAACTCCCCCAACCTGATTCGCCAGCCTTGCCCCCAACCTGCCCCACTTACCTTAGTCTCTCACATCCAATTCCCAGGTGTCATCATCTCGCAGCAGCTCTCACTTTCAGCCTTGCACCCCAAACCTCCAGATGGCCTTTTGAAGGTCGTCGAGTAACACAAAACAACAACAACCAGCGGATGATACCCCCCATGATTTTCTAATTGCTTTTCTACACCATCGTTTCCAGCGCGCGGTGACTTGCGACCGCTTTCCTTTTTTGCTATTCCTTTCCCTTTTCGAGGCCATCTCATTTGATTGCGACAAAGTGACAATGGCAGCCGACAACAGTAACACCACCGAGCGCCTCGTCGCAGCAGCCACCCAGCTCATATCCCTCCTCTTCACCACCGCCCGCGAGCAACCAATCCGGTTATTCTTCCTCTTCATCTTCCCCCTTGCTCTGTGTGGGATAATCTCTGTGCGTCCCTCTCCCCCCTTACTTCCAACCTCCCCTTACCCCCCCTTACCCCCCCTTACCTAACAACCTCGACTAACCACCTCCAGATCTACCTCCTCCTCCACCTCCTAGCCCCCAAACCCCGACCCCCCTACCCCTCAGAAAAAACCTACCTCACCACCCTCCCCTCAGGCTCCATCTCCCCCCCAAAACCCCTCCCCTGCTGGTACGACCGCTGGCACGCCGAAGGCTGCCTCAAAGAGCAATACCCCACCATCCCCCCCGGCTTCGACGTCCCCGACCAAGCGAGCATCGAACCCGCAGAGGTCGAAGTCAGCGTCGTCGTCCCCGCCTACAACGAACAAGACCGTATCGAGGTCGCCCTCGAGGAAATGGTCGAGTATCTCGACGCCAATTTCGGTCGCGGCCACCAACAACAACAACACGGTCAGGAAGGAGGGGGGAAACTACTGCCCACCTTGGAGAAGCCAAGGCCGGGGCCAGGGACGGGGAATGTCACCCCCAGCTCGAGACCGTCAACACCGCATAGATTGGTTTTCAAGAGCGAGGGGGGTTCTTTTGGAAGGGCAGGGGGGGAAGGGGAAGGGGAAAAGAAGAAACGCCCCGCCCCGCAAGGATACGAGATCATCGTTGTCGACGACGGGAGTAAAGACAAGACGGTGGAGGTGGTGCTGAACTTTTCCAAAAAGCACCACCTGCACGACATACTCCGGGTAGTCTCTCTAGAAAAAAACAGAGGCAAAGGCGGCAGCGTCACGCACGGGCTGCGGCACGTGAGGGGGAAATACGCCGTGTTTGCCGACGCGGACGGGGCAAGCCGGTTCAGCGACTTGGGCCGGCTGATAGAGGGATGCGAGGATGTAGTCGACGGATCGAACCGCGGGGTCGCCATCGGCAGCCGGGCGCACCTCGTCGGCAGCGAGGCTGTCGTTAAGCGGTCTGCCGTTCGGAACTTTTTGATGAGGTCGTTCCACTTTGTGCTCATGATCTTGACCCCGCCGGCGACGTCGAGGATCAGGGACACGCAGTGCGGGTTCAAGCTGTTTTCGAGGGCGGCGCTGCCGCATATTGTGCCGTATATGCATGCCGAGGGGTGGATTTTTGACATTGAGATGTTGATGCTGGCCGAGAGCGCGCCGGCGACGCCGGTGCTGGCTAGTGATGGGAGCGTGATTGGGACGAGCTGCGGGATCAAGGTGGCGGAGGTGCCGGTGGGGTGGGAGGAGGTGGAGGGGAGCAAGATGAATCTTGTGGGGGATAGTGTGAGGATGGCGGTGGGGTTGGCGGTGCTGAGGGCGAGTTGGATGTTGGGGGTTTATAGGCGGAGGTTGACGTAGGGAGGCATTTGAGTGGCTTGGGGACAGTTCTCAAGAGGGATTGTTGATATTTTTGGTAGTTATATATACCTATGTCTAAAACATGGGACTTTATACATATGGGATTTAAGCTTGAGATTTGCGGAGGGGGGGGGGGGTTCCTGTTTGATGGAGCGAAAGGTTTATACCTGGGCCAAATACTCGAGGGGATACATACTGGGTTCTACTACATCAAGGATGATCAAGTGGCAAAAAGGATAGATGGATAGATCTATCAAAAAGGTCAAAAACATACAACATCAGGGATTCCCCAGTCGTCACCGACCTGAGTACTGATCTGACCCTTAACTGTTTGACTAGGGGAGAGCGGACGGGATCCCGTATTTTCAGTTAGGTATGGTCGTATGTGATGGATGGAGGTGAAAATGGGGTTTATGTTGGTGAGTGGTAGTTCTGAAGTGATGCTGTTTTGGGCTAGAGACGGTTGTGAGTGTTGATGGGTGTGTTCAGATTATTATTGCTGTATGGGATTTGGATGCTTTGTCAAGAGATTTCTCTCAAAACTGCCCATGGGTACTGGGTTTGATTTTGCAGAGAAGTTTGAGGATCAATATGAGGTCCTATGTGTAGGAATACAGATTGCTGTTCAAGGTGAAGTCTGTGGCATGCCGTGAGCTTGATATTGGAGAAGGGTTTCGTTCAGATTTATACAAAGGGGTGGCCCCATGAGTTGGTATCAGATCGTTGTTTTTTTATTGTACATCTAGAATACATCACATAACTGCCCTGTACTCTTCCCCTTCCTCCCACCTCTGCTACCACCCTTGGTGACTCAGCCCCCTGAGCCAACCAAATGCACTCCCCATGCACCATGATTCCCTTTTTGGTTTCCAGTCCCTTCTACCCATTTCAACAGAAACATGTTTTGCATAACCACCACCCAGTTTTGTCTTTCCATAGTTCCTGTAATATCAACCCCCCACCTCCACCTTCTGCATATATTACACACACACGCACACCTCCACTCCCCCTCGGTAGCTTAACGCCTCCTCAAGTACCAGTTGAAGGCCAGCTGCGAGACATGCAAGTTGAATGGTGTGGGAATCTCCGTCTTGCCCGGGCGAGCAACAGGATGGCGGAGGTAGACAGCGGCGCAGATCTTGGGGTTGACCTCGAGGTACCGGGGGATGAAGGCAAACACAGACATGTAAGGGCGGGGCCTCCATGGGGTGGCGTATGGCTTGGAGGGGTCCCATGGGTTGATCTTCTCCTCCTCGAGCAGGCGCTTGAGAATCTGGGACTCGACCCTGTCGAATTTCGTCTGGGCTGCTGGTACTGGTGTCCTGGTTCTGAGTTGTGGGTAGTCGGGGGTAGAAGAGGTCGTTTCTGGGGAGGTGGCGGTTGCCTCGGCGGCAGGAGCTTCCGCTTGTTGCTGCTCCTGCTGTTGTCTAAGCTCGGCGCGTTCGGCGGGGGTGAGTTCCAGGTGGGACATGAGGGTGGCCAGGTTCTCCATGTCGTCGCCAGTTTCCTGAACATTGGCGCCTACTTTGCGGGCTCTGTTCATGGCCTCCTTAATCTTCTTGGAGAGCTCACGGATCTCCTTCTTGTGGCCGCCTGAGAGCTTCTCCTTGTTCAACTCGATGATCTTCCTGGCATGCTGGTGCAGCTGTTTGAGCCCTTCGAGATGTTGAGATTTGAGCTGTTCGGGGCTGAGTTCTTCGGCGGGCTGCTCAGCGGCTTCGGCAGCTTCTTCGGCAGGCTCGGCATCCTCTTCGGCCGCGGGTGTCTTTGGTGTGCTGGAGGACTCGGTCTTGGAGCTCTTCTTGCGGCCGGTGGCAATCATGACTTTCTCGGGGTCGACTTGGAAGAGATCACCTGGGTTCAGGAGATAACCAGGGTGTTGCATCTGGCCACAGAGAAACACATGTCAGAAGCCGAATTTAGACTGACCAATATCAATAGACATACCTTCTTCCCGTTCACCTTGACGGCACCGTGAATGACAAACTGGCGGGCCTGTCTCGCACTGCTGGCAAACAGGGCTCTGAAAACGGAAATATCAAGACGACGCTCCTGGGGAGCAAAGGTCATCTGCATATAGGGCGTCATGCCCTCGGCATTGCCAGTGTTGCGGGCAAGGTCGGGTTTGGGGTATTTGCCTTTGGCTGGCTTGACGTCACGTCCAGAACCACGACCAGCTGCCTGCTCGCTACCGTCGTACTTGGCCATATATGCTGGGTCCATGTTGACGGCCGAGAGCAGCCTCCTGCTGAACATGCGCTCCCACTGCTTCTCCTTGATGTGCTCGCCGTGATAGGCACGGGTGGCAGCTTTGGCGGCCCATTTCTGCTGGAAGAAGGTGCCAATCACACTCTTCTTATCCCTCATCCGCCAGATGTTGAACATGTTGTATTTGTTCCATGTTTGTCTTACGCGCTACACTTTTGCATTAGAGGGCTGGATCATGGACAGAGGGGTAGAGAGAGAGAGAGAGAGAGGAGTAGCTGCCCCAGACTTACGCCGCGCTTCAAGGAATGATAGCGTAATATCCTACGCTCGCACCTCATTTTGACGACTTTTTTGGGGGCTCCCCTGTGTTCAATGGACCAGGCCCGTCTCTTGGAAGCGCAGGTGAGCTGTGGGAGGCAGCTGGAGATACCCAAGTACTCGGTATAGCGTCGTTGCGAGCTGATGCGCCCTATCGCTATCGCCCGAAAAAGTTTCCAATTGGGGCCGTCCCCGGTAGCAGCTCACGTGAGATGCCGGCCTGCGCTGAAAGGTACCTATGTACCTGGAGACGTCTGGAGTTTTGGACCAGTGAGGAGCGAGTGTTTGCCAGACGGGAGCTAACACGAGACGGGACTAGCTTGTGATTATCCGGCAGGCAACTGTGGGGAAGATGCGGGTGCCCAGACCCCAAGCGGCGGGCGGTGACAAGCTGCACGAAAAAAAAATCCAATTGAGCAGCTCCATGTGGGGTTTGCGCCTGCGCGACAGCAGTTTCAGTGTTGACTTCAAACTTGCGACTTGAACAATAACGACCAGAGAGACTCTGAACAACAATAGAATTGGTCGCCCCGGGACATCGCTCTCTATTGCTCGCTCTATTCATCCATCTCACCACAATAGTATTCGAGTCACTTGCTCCTTGAGAGTAAGTCTGTCTGACTCCTCGCCGCGCCTGGCGCTTTTTCACTTCGGCGCACTCTGCTTGCTTTGCTTGCTACCCCACCATCCCATTAAAAGCTGTCTTCCTCCCCAACCTAGTTCCTTTTCTCCCTCCATATTTTTCCAACCGCAACCAAACTCTGTCAAACTTTTCCCTTCTCTTCCTAACACGCTTCCCAGTCATCCTCAATTCTTGCGATACTCTCGATCCATCACATTCACACCACATCGCAACCATGAGCGACGCTGCCGTCAACCAGCCCGAGGTGGTCGCTGCCGCCACCGAGACACCCGCCGTTGAGCAGGTCGCTGCTGCCCCTGCTGCCGAGGTCGAGATGACCGATGCTGTTGCTGAGAAGTCGGAGGAGAAGACCGAGGAGAGCACCGATGCCACCAAGCCATTGCCCATGCTCAAGACCACGGCCAAGATCGACACCAATTACAAGAACAACAGAAAGTACGATCCCTCTACCCAGGAGGAGACCGACGATCCCGTTCAGATCCGCGCTCAGGTAAGCTCAATTGCAATTCATCGTCTTGAAGCGACTATTAACAATTGCGCAGGTCGAATTCTGGTTCAATGACAGCAACCTCCCCGGCGACAAACACATGTGGGAGCTGACCGGAGGCCCCGAAAACAAGCCCGTTTCCCTCAAGCACATCTGCAACTTTAAGCGCATGCAGCGCTTCCAGCCCTACAGCGCCGTTGTGGCCGCTCTCCGCGACAGCACCCTCCTCGAGGTATCCGGCGAAGACGGGGAGGAAGTCATCAAGCGCAAGGTCCCCTACGTTCTTTCCACCCTTTCGCCAAAGGAACGCGTTGCTAGAAGCGTCTATGTCAAGGGCTTTGGCGACGAGCATGGTTCCAGCCAGTTCGAGATCGAAACCTTCTTTGCTCAGTTCGGCAAGGTCCAGCACTTGAAGCTCCGTCGTACCAACGAGAACCTTTTCAAGGGATCCGTCTTCGTCGAGTTCGACTCTGAGGAAGCCGCGGATGCTTTCGTCAAGAAGGACCCCGCCCCTACCTGGAAGGGCCATGAGCTGTTGATCATGAAGAAGAGCGACTACTGCGACATGAAGGCCAAGGATATCAAGGAGGGCAAGATTCAGGCTCAGACCACCCGCAAGTCGACTTTTTGGGAGGGCAGTGAGAAGAAGGCTGCCCGTGGTGGACGCGACGGCGGTCGTGGCGGTCGCGGTGGGCGTGACAACAGGAATGGCGACAACAATGGCGACAGGAAGAATGGGTTCAAGGGTGGACGTGGTGGACGTGGTGGACGTGGCAGGGGAGGCCGCGGTGGCCGTGGCGGCAACAGGGATAACAAGGGCCGTGATGAGAAGAGGGAAGAGAAGAAGCCTTCTGGCAACGAGTATGTTGCACCATCTGGTCTTGAATTGCAACCCATTGCTAACTTTTTGTTTCACAGCGACCAAAAGCCCACCATCCAGGCTACCAACGACAAGGGCGAGGTTGTCAAGCCCGTCGAGACCAACGGCAAGCGCGGCCGCGAGAACGATGAGGCGGCTGCTCCCCCAGCTAAGAAGGTTGACACCAAGACCGAGACTCCCGCCGCGCAATAAGGGAGAGGAGGAGGATTTACGACTTGATGTGTGATGTTTCGGAGCACCATCAAGGGTACAAGGGTACATTTTCATTCAGACCATCGACACCATATTTGCATCTTCCCTTTGATGGCGGACGGATCGGGACTGTCAAAGATATCCGGATGGCTTTGCGTTGTAAAAATTAGAGATTACTCTGGGGCTGGCGTTTTAAGGGCTGGGTCACACGTTGGGGCTCTCTGGTCTTTTTTTTCTATACCGGACGGGTTGATTTTTGAGGAAAATAATATCAGCGTTTGCTATGATGTTTGTTACAGATGTGATGATTTATCAAGTGATTTTTTTACGACGGTCTCTTTGGTGATTAAGGGTGCTTTGTGTGTGGGCTTTCTGGTGACAGATAGAGTGACATGGTGTACTTGGGATGTTCATATGCTGGTTATGACATGTCCCATGTTCTTGGGGGGGAATCAAGAGTTATTAGTTTGAGAAATTTCCAAGTCGAGTTTGATAAAGGGTGTATGTATTGTTGAGAAAAAGGTATAAAATTAGCCTATCGTTATTTTTGAATGAATGTTTTTCTCAACTCACATTCTCGCTGTCCCTTCAACCATGCATGCATGCATGCTGTGTAGAAATCGCCCATGAACACTCGCTGGACTTTTAGCCATTGGTAGGTAGTTTATGTTTCCCACCCCGTCGCTGGTCTTTTTTCTGCTGGTGATGATGAACCTAGCTCGACTGTTTTTGCCCGTTTTTCCCGACTAGCTGCATTCTAGGTTTTGTCTGCTTCCCTGCTTGGCTGCTTTCCCACCTGTTGTTACCAGTGGCTTCTGTTCTTTCGGTTGTTACTTATGTCTCTCTGCCGAGGTATCTCTCTATTTTTGAGTCGCCGCCGTACAGCTCCTTCATGATCCTCCCCTTTGCTTTTTTGTCTTGTTCGTATTGCTTTCTGACTTTTTTGGCGTCGAGGAGTTTTTTGGGAGGTGGTTCAATCTTGGGGGGTTTGGTGGTGCCCGGTTTTGGGAGCTCAACACCCAAACCATGCTTGTCATCTTTGGGCTTTGGCTTGATGGGGTGTTGGATCCCTTGCTGGTTGGGGCCCAGACCGCGGCGGGAGTCGGGGTCCCAGCCGAGGGTGGTGAGGTGTTGGAGTCCCATGCGGGTGCGGTCGAGGGAGGAGGGGGGGTGGGAGTGGGGGAGGGAGAGCTGGTGGGGGAGGGAGAGGTGGTGGTTGGGGCCGAGGGGGAGGTGGCAGGTTGGGCAGAGGGGGGGGTCTTCTTCCGGGGGGTTATCTGGGGTACTTTCTTGGCTTATTGGTGGTTTTGGTGGGGATGGTAAGACTAGGCTGAGGTAGAGGTCTGATATGGATTTTCCTTCTGGTGGTGGTGGGGAAGCGTCGGAGATGGTTTTGAGAGAGGAGGATGCAGGGACAAAGGTGATTTTCTGCTTGTAGAGCCCCGAGCCGAAGGGGCGTTTTTGCTGGAGGGGGATGTCATCTTCTGGGTCGTCGAAGGGGTCGATGGGGAGGGTGGGGGTTGGGGTTGGTGGGGGTGGCATTTTGATGTGATTTGTGAAAGTGAGGTTGATGTGAAGATGAAGTTGTGAAGGTGAGGACGGATCGTGAATGAGAGGTTGATAGTGATGGATGTGTAAGGCAAAATGGCTTGGCTCTAAATCCCTGCAACCACTCAACTAAAAAAAGCCCGCCCCACATTTGAATCAGGGGTAAGAAAGCAACCTACGTCAGCCAGGCTGGCATTGGGAAACTCGTGTCCAAATTTATTTTATTATTTTTCGTCCCAATCTCCAACTCCCAAACAGAAACCCCCTTTTGCGACGACATCACCCCCAAAAAATAATGCGCCCATAGCAACACACTACAAAACAAGTCAAAATGCCCCTCCCCTTCCTCGCCTCCCTCTACTTCGACGGCCTCCCCCCCTGGTTCCCCGACCCCCTCGTCGCCCTCAAATACACCACCGCCGCCACCACCCTCGCCCTCACAAAATGGTACACCTCCGGCCGCTCCAACCCCTCCGAGCGCAAGCTCCACGGCCGCGTGGTCATCATGACAGGCGGCACCTCAGGAATAGGCGCCAAAACAGCCTTCCAGCTCGCCTCCCGCGGCGCCCAGCTCTGCCTCCTCACCCGACAACCCCCCAACGACCCCTTTCTCGTCGATTACATCGACGACCTCCGCTCCCGGACAAAAAACCAATTAATCTACGCCGAACAAGTCGATCTCACCTCCTTGCACAGCATCCGCCAGTTTGCGACAAAATGGATCGACAACGCGCCGCCGAGGAGGCTGGACATGATTGTCCTCTGCGCCGCGACGCTCACCACACCGGGGCACAAACGATCCGAGACGGAGGAAGGGATAGAGACGGAGTGGATGGTGAACTATCTGGCCAACTTCCACCTGCTGGGGATACTAAGCCCCGCGATCAAAGCCCAGCCTTTTGACAGGGACGTCAGGATTATCATCCCTACTTGCAGCAGTTACATTGGCGCGCCTAAGCTCGAGCCGGGGGATGTGACGGATCAGGAGAAGTACTGGTCACCAAAGGTGGCGTATGCGAGGAGTAAGCTGGCGTTGATGGTGTTTGCAAAGACATATCAAAAGCATTTGGATGCGTACAAGCGGCCGGATCAGCTGCCGATGAATGCGCGGGTGGTGATTGTCGACCCGGGGTTTGCGAGGACGGTGGGGATGAGGAGGTGGTTGACGAGGGGGTCGCTTTTGGGGTTGTTGTTCTATGTGGTTTTCTACTTTTTCGCGTGGATGCTTCTCAAGAGCCCGAATATGGCTGCGCAGAGTATTTTGTTTGCGGCTATGGACGGGGGGCTGCTGAGGGGACCGGGGGGCAAGTTTATCAAGGAGTGCATGGAGGTGGACTTTGCGAGGAAGGATGTGGAGGATGAGGAGGTGGCGAAGAAGCTGTGGGAGGAGAGCGATAAGCTGATTGAGAAGACGGAGAAGGCTTCTGCGATGAGGAGGGCGAGGGAGAAGAGGGAGAGGGAGGAGAGGGAGAAGGTGGAGGAGATTGAGAGTTTGGTGGAGACTATCAAGAAGGGGAAGAAGGCGAAGGAGGGGGGGAAGAAGAAGAAGACCACCACAGAGAAAAGTGCGAAATAATAAAGAGTGCGGAGTGGTGGTTTGGTTTACACAACTTACATATTCTCGGGGGGTGATTCCGTCCTCGGTGAGGGAAACCGGCCGGCCGGGCTTATCCGTTACCTACCTTGGATGATCGCTCGGTATGTGGTCAAAGCGGGGCGGGCGGGCGCAAAGCGCATCTCGGCACTTCACGTGCAACGGGACGTCATTGATGGCTGGCAAACTCACTTGAACTATTCATCAACACAACCGGTTGTCATCACATACGATTTCTTATCATCTCACTCCGGGTACTATCGAATCTCATAGTTTAAACAGCAACGCTACCCTCTCAATCAGCTCGAATCCCTCAGCCGAGGTACAAAATCAGACAGCTCGCAATGGCAGCAGCAGCCCTCCCACCACCAGCGCCAGTACAACAACGACCACCACAGGCTTTCATCGTACCGTGTCAAGCTGTCTGGCCACATCCTCATCATCAGCAACAAATACCCCCACAGCAATTGCAAGCACCACCACCACCACCACCACCAACCTTCAACCCTGCACACTGCCACCCCGTCTTCTTCAGCGACAAGCTCCGGCGACCACCATTTGCCTTGGGGTCAGGTCCACAATTGAATCCAGTCGCGCATGGATACGTATATCAGGATGGAACAAGGGCGAATGGAAAGACCAATGGATCAAGGTTATGAGGCACACAGGGGATATAGAGGCAAAGCAAGGAAACGACGCGCGTGATAATATCAGTACAATACAAGTACAAAAACACCTGCAGGCCAGCCAAGTTTCATAATCATAGAAGACAACAAACAATCATAGAAGACAGAGAACCAGCGTACCCAAATAACCACAGGGACAAGAAAGAGTTAATAGAATAAATCATTTCCCCCCCAAACTCCCAAAAACTCCATAACAGTTACCAAAAATGAAAACCCACGAGAAATCCACGCTGCTGTTCATGTATGTCTTAGTCCCCCCCCCCCCCCCCCCTAGGGCAAATTATTCTTCACGCTCACCACCACCGTCACCAGAATCAACACCACCACCAACCCCAACAGCCCCATCAGCTTGACATTCTTCCACCACATTCTCCTCTTCAGGCCCCTGCTCCTCACGCGGAACTCTCTGGCTGACCCGCCCAAACGGTCAGTCTTGTCGACGAGCAAGTCGATGCGCTCGCCGCGCTCGAGGAGGCCCTCAATGTTGCGCGTCATGATGCCCCGCACATCTTCGATTTCCCGCTGCGCGGTGCGGATGGCGTCGTCTTGCTCGGCGTTGTCTTCCCCGCGGACGTTGTTGGTGCCGTACTCGACCATGAGACGCTTGAGGTCTGAGTTGAGAGAGGCGCAGCCGTAGTTTGGGAGGGTGGGGAGGTCGGTTGTTGCTGGGGGGTAGGCCTGGCGGGGTTTGAAATGGTTGGGTTAGTATAGCGCACATAAGCCAGGGGCTGTAGTAGTATATTGGGAAAAGAAAGAAGAGGGGGGGGGGCTTACAGCGAGGAATTTGGTTCGGATTGCGGTTAGGTAGTTGAAGCTGATGCGTCGGGAGACAGAGGAGGAGTCGGAGATGACGAGGAAGGTTAGGGGGAGGGGGGACTCGGAGATGTAGTTTATGTGGTAGGTGCCGTGGGTGTAGGTGAGCTTTTGGGGGGTGGAGTGGTCGATTTTGGGGAGGATGAGGGTGGCTAGTTGGGGGATTGTGGTGGAGGAGGAGGAGGTGGAGGATTCGGAGAGGATGGTTGTGTTGTAGGCTATGCAGGAGCTATAGAGAGAGAGAGAGAGGTTAGATATGGAGGTGGAAAGGGGGGGAAAGGAAGAAAACGTACTAGAGGAGGGGGGTGGAGGTGGATGAGGAAGCCATGGTGATGGTATGTTGTGGTTAACAGCCGTAGTTGGCGTTGGCGAGGCTGGTTGGCGTTGGCTGGTGGTTCAAGTTGTAGTTGATGCGCCGATGAAGAATCGAGGCTACACTACTGCACGTGTATGAGTTGATGATCAATCAGAGTCTATATACTCTGTACGAATCGGGTGTCGTGGATCGTGGTGGAGGGAGAAGATGTCTGGGGAATGCACAATGACGAAGCGTTGGCAGTTCCACACGGTGGAAACCCTTACCCAACGGTTGGAAACGCCAAGCCCCATGCCCCTGCCACCGTGGGGCGGTCTTGGCAGACAATGAAGAAGTTGAAAATCTCCGATAAGATAACAACTTTTTGTTCTGGGACGGGACATGGACCGCCACCACTAACACCCCTCCCTCTACGATTCTACGATCCTCTCTTCCACTACGACGACCGAGTTTACAAGAACGACGGGAACGAGCGACCGATTCACTGACCGAGCGAGACCGCGCACGCACCCCAGGAGGATGGTGTCGAAACCCACGCTCCCGACATGAACGCCCTGCTCAGGAATGCCTACAAGTGGCCAAAATGCACACCAGCGTCCGCAGCAGCGTTTTCCACCGCCCCGTCGCTATGGCGCAAAGGGGGGAGCTCTTCCGCAAAGGCCAGGGAGCGCGAGAGATCCGTTTTGAAATTGCACCAAGAAGTCAATGACAGCCTCGACCAACTCAAAGACAGCCTCGACCATGGCGAATCCGCATCCCGAGCCGGCCGCGCCACCAAGAACAAGACCACCTTTAGCCAGAAGCGCAGCTACCAAATGTTTGAGGTGCTCGTCAACGCCAGGGTCAACAAGGTCCTCCGAGAGCTGGGGGATTTTAGGGACCGGCAGGAGGATTGGCGTGCTTTTGGTGTCAACAACCAGCTGCAGCTCGACAACGCGATCGGCCTCTTCAAGAAGGCGCTCGATACATCGTTTGCGAAAGCCACCGATGGAGGTCGGATTAGTCGTTCGGATAACCCCTTGTTTTGGAACCTGCGGAATTCCTTTGTCAAGGGCGACAGCAGGGGTCTCAGCTCCGAGCTGGTGCACAGTTTCCAGACCTTCTTGATGAAGGAGCGCTTCCCCGATGCTATCAACGAGCTGCACAGACAGATCGCCGACTTGCGGTTCCCATACGAGTGGTACCCGGCGACCAGAATGCTGCAGCGCACCGTCCATCTCCACGTCGGTCCTACAAACTCGGGAAAGACTTACAACGCCCTCAAGGCTCTGGAAGGCGCCAAGACGGGGATATACGCCGGGCCGTTGCGGTTGCTGGCCCATGAGATTTGGTCTCGGTTTACAGCCAAAGGCAAGCCATGCGCTTTGGTCACGGGCGAGGAGGTCAGGATACCCGAGGGCGTCGACAGGTGGTTCCACAGCTGCACCGTCGAAATGTCGCCCTTGAACAAACCAGTGGATGTGGCGGTCGTGGACGAGATCCAAATGATTGCCAGCGAGGACCGCGGATGGGCCTGGACGCAGGCTGTCCTGGGTATACAAGCCAAGGAGCTCCATCTCTGTGGAGAGGACAGAGTCGTCGAGTTGATCCAGGACCTTTGCGCCAGAGTTGGTGACAAGTGCATTGTTCACCGGTACCAGCGCCTGAACCCACTCGAGACAATGTCAAAGTCTCTCCATGGAGATTTTAGAAATCTAGAAAAGGGCGACGCCGTCGTTGCCTTCAGTCGTGTCGCATTGCACAAACTCAAGGCCGGTATCGAACAGGCTACGGGGAAGAGGTGCGCCATTGTATACGGCAGTCTGCCTCCAGAAACAAGAGCTCAGCAGGCAGCACTCTTTAATGAGCCAAACAACGACTATGACTACCTGGTAGCCAGCGACGCTATCGGTATGGGCTTGAACTTGGAGATCAAGCGAGTCATCTTTGAGTCGTCTTCCAAGTTTGACGGAAACAAAGTTCGAAACCTCACCATTCCCGAAATCAAACAAATCGGCGGCCGTGCTGGTCGATATAGGACAGCCACTGCCGAGATCACATCAGCACAACAAGGCGCTGATGAAAATGCCGTGGCAGAAAAGAAGCCCCAGTCAAACACTGGATGGGTAACGGCATTTGACTTTCGGGATCTGGCCGACATCCAAGATGCCTTTCAGAGAGAGGCCAAGCCGATTGAAACGGCTGGCCTGTTCCCTCCGGCGAATGTTATTGAGCGTTTCCATACTTACTTTCCGCCAAGAACACCAACGTCCTTTGTTCTGACTAGATTGCGGGAACTGGCCCAACTATCGCCGCGATTCCACCTCTGCGACTTTGACACAGCGCTCGAAATTGCCGATGTAATCCAGCCATACAACCTCAGCGTCGCCGACCGCTGCGTCTTCCTCAACTGCCCTGTATCCTTCCGAGCGGCGCGCGACGGGCAAAGCAACGGGCAGAGAGAGGCGCTCCAGGCGTTTGCCAAGTGCGTCGCCGAAATGGGGAGCGGTCACCTGTTGGACTTTGACTGCATCGACCTGAGCATTCTGGACCTGGACGAGGAGTCGAGGATGGCCATGTTCAACAACCCGGGCTATCTGCAGAGCCTGGAGCAGCTGCACCAGATCATCACCATGTATCTCTGGCTGAGCTATCGGTACGAGGGCGTGTTTCAGAGCCAGTCGCTGGCGTTCAAGGTCAAGGAGATTGTCGAGGACAGGATCACCGAGTTCCTTGACAAGCTTACGTATGTCACGTACTCGCAGGCCAAGCGTCGGCAGGCCATTCGGCAGGCGGCGGAGAGGCACAGGAAGACGGAGGAGCAGTTGCTGGGGGAGGAGGAGCAGGAGCATTTGCAGGAGCATCATGAGGAGGAGGCTGAGGAGCCGATTCTGGAGATTGTGGATGAGCTGGATCCCGAGGAGATTCTGGGGCAGACGCAGGTTGTTATTGAGGAGGAGGGGGGGGCTGAGGATCCGGAGCCAGCGCCGGAACCAACGCCGGAGTCTGAAAAGAATCAGGGGTCGGGGTGAGGAATGTGAAAATGTATTATTGTATGTACGATTTGGGTTTGCATATAGGATGGGATGGTCTGCATGGAATTTGTAACATTAGGAGTGTAGATGGGTAGATGGCGTAGAGGTAGATATGTCTGATGAGTTGGAAATCACAATCAGCGCACATAGTTCTATATCTCACACTCCAGTCAATGAAAGGTGAATTATTCCTACCTATGTATTTTGATTTTGATACCCCATAGTGCTTGGCGGGGCAGGCCAAGCCAAGCTATGAAGTCATTACCCCAACCCAGCTACCCCACCTGATCGACCTTGAGGGACCCTTTCAGGCGACCAGACGAACGCTCTCTGCCCCTCGGCAATTACAAACTTCTTTGGACAACTATTCTTCAAACGAGATACTCACTCTCTAGTGTACACTCAATAACCACCCCAATATCCACAGTCATCATCAAACTCAGCTCTACCAAACAAAAAAACCGGCCATAAAAAAGAAATGTCCAACCCCGACCCCCCCACCTCCGCCCCGGCCTTCATCCCCCTCGAGGCCAACCCGGAGCTGATGACAACCCTCCTCACCAACCTGGGCATGTCCCCCGCCCTCGCCCTCCACGACGTCTACTCCCTCACCGACCCCGACCTCCTCTCCTTCCTCCCCCGCCCCGCCTACGCCCTGCTCCTCGTCTTCCCCATCACCCCCACGTACGAATCTCACCGTCTAGCCGAAGACTCCCTCCTCCCCGACCACACCCCCTCCCCTGACTTCCCCGTCATGTGGTTCAAGCAGACCATCCGCAACGCCTGCGGGCTGATGGGGCTGCTGCATGCGATCGCTAACTCCCCAGAGGAGTTCATCACCCCCAACACCGACCTCGACCGCATAGTCAAGACTGCTTTACCGTTGGATACACCAGGGAGGGCAAAATTGCTGGAAACGGAGGAGAGCTTGGCCAGGGCTCATAGGGCGGCGGCGGAGAGGGGGGATACGGCTGCGCCGGAGGCGACGGATGATGTTGATTTGCATTATGTCGCTTTTGTGAAGGGGAAAGATGGGGGGCTGTGGGAGATGGATGGTCGGAGGAAGGGGCCGATTAGGAGGGGGGATTTGGAGGGGGGGGAGGATGTGCTGAGTGAGAAGGGCTTGGTGTTGGGGGCGAGGAAGTTTTTGGAGAGGGAGGGGGGGGATTTGAGGTTTAGTGCTGTTGCGCTGGCGGGGGGTTATGATTAGGGGGATGGGAAAGGAAAGGGGGGGAATAATGGTATTATTGGCGTTTAAGGGGGGGTGGTTTTGTGGCTTGATATCAGAGGTAGTCTATAGAAAACGAGAGGAAAGAGGGGGGTTGGGAGGTAGATTATCTGTTTAGCTTGCGAACAAGACTTTTTTGTTTTGTGGCAGAGGAGGGACTGGTAATGTTGTCTTGTTTTGCGTCTAATGGTTGTTGTAAATCAGTGTGACTGATGATGGCAATACAGTATAAACCCCATTGCCTTTCTTCCCCGTTGAAATAGTCGTAACCTGAGAATCCTGCTCCCAATGCTGACCACGCTCTGCTCCCTTGACCCTTGTACGCTTTTCATGCTGTTGCTCCATCCTGCCTTGTAAATGCATTTCCACTGTATTGCAACAGACTTCAAAATTACAATCCGCTTTCAGGGTATGTATGTGTATGCCAACCCACCATTTTGTCCCCTTTCAACATCATCATCATCCAGTTCATCATTATACCGCTTGCGTTTTTTGTCTTTTCCCCATGTTTATCCTTCAACCCCGGCTTCTGTCTTTCCTTTTCCCTGCCTTTTCATCTTTCACTCCCTTTTACCACCCTCATTCCCATCATTGCCTTTCCCCTCGTCCTTTTTCTTTTCACCACCCCCCTTCTTCTCACCACCGCCCTTCTTTTCACTACCACCCTTATTCTCAATCTCATTACCACCACCCCCCTTCTTTTCACCACCACCCCCCTCGTCCTTCTTGTCGTTATTGCCACCCTTCTTTCCACCCCCCCCCTCGTCTTTCTTATCCTTCTTGTTGTTGTTACTCATCTCCTCATCCGGCCGGTTGAGTATATAATCCTCCTCCCCCCTCCCCCCCCCCCCTCTTCACCCACCACGCCCAGCGGTCCACCTTTGGCGCGCTCTTCCACAGCCAGCTCGGGATGCTTGCTTCCCTGTGTGCCTCCGCGGCGGCCTGCCATCGGGCGAGGAGGGACGGCCTGGTGGTGGGGGGTTGGTACTGGGAGATTCTGATGGGGAGGGGGCCGGCGGAGAGGGGGTGGGGGTAGGGTTGGAGGTTGGGGGTTGGGTTGGGGGTGGACTCGGCGTGGAAGGAGAAGGGGGGGCGGGAGGAGGGGAGGTGGGAGGGGGAGTTGGAGATTGTGGTGGTTTTGGGGGGTGGTGGTGGTGGTTTTTGGGGGGGGGGGTTGGGGGGGGACATAGGTGGTTGTGGTGGTGAGATGTCGGGGTGGTGATTGTGAGGAATTGAGATGCGGTATTTAGAAAGAGTTTTTTTTTGGTATTCAGAAAGAAGCTTGGTACCTAGTCAGAATGGAAGGCTAAACAAAAGGTATGGATGGTGATGACGATGGGTGGGCATGAAAGCAGAGGTTGTTATGGTGAGGAGGTATGTAAGGTGAGCTCAGGTGAGGTACTTTGTACCTATGTAGGTGGGGAGCTCGCCAAGATGGTAGCTACGACATGCCACTTTGGCAGCCAGGTTTGGGGAAGGTACCCTATGGAAGTTCACATGTCAATTGGCAGTGACAAAGATCTCTACTGACTGTTCTAGGTTGCTTCTGTGGAATAGAAGGTAAAGCTTCGCTTTCGAGAAGCAATTGATCAGTTCTCATGATGACGAGCATTGGAAAAACAAAAAGACAGAAATATTGACTCCCAAAGAGGAAGCTCTACCGCTCAGCTCAGGAGATGACGAGTCTTGGTTTATTGTGCAACGCCGCACAAGCAGCATCGGAGGGTTTATTTAAAGCATCCAGGAACGGGAGAGGCGTCTTGAAGAAAAAACCTTCGAGAACTTTGTCGTAGGACGGGCATCCTCAGCTGTCACGGACCGAGGTCCCCAGGCGATGCGCATTGCCTGAAGTGATAAGCAGGGCAGCGTATCAGCAGGAATCCGTACCTGCAGCTGGCTCGGCACTGTAAGGCAGCTGTTCCGCTAGTTGAAGGATTCTTTCCTGGTTTTGTTTTGACTGAATTGCAAACAACACTCACTCACGCACTCACTCAGCACACTCAACTCACATCGCCGACTCGAATGCGCCGAGATAAGCCATGTTGGGTAGCTCTCCCGCCGCCACCCGACAGCCTTGACTCGTTTGTTACCACCCTCGCGATAATATCACTCTCCCGATAATCATGTCCTGCCTCTGCCGCACTGCAGTTTGACAGTTGAAATGCGGGCGAGAAACAAAATCAAATCACTATCAAGAGATATCGATCTCCCCCTCCTTCTCCTCCCCCGCCAACCCACCCCTGGCGCGTTCTTGGGAGATCGTCACATCGTCAATCGACGCAGGCGAGGAACATCCTGGCAGATCGACGAGCAGGGGTTGAGGCTAATGGCGTAGGAGAGGCCGGGGACCCTTGCGACGCCTGGGAAAGGTCCGGAGATCGAGGTTAGCTTGCCGAAGAAGCAACGAGAGCCATGTGTTGTTGACTGTGTACACTGAAGAAAAGAATTGGTGACGACGAAAGACATGCATGATTCATGCTAATTTCAGCCCGTCCATCTTCAGCATCTTTCCCAGCGCAAACGGACCTGTGGTACCTGCCAGTGTCTCATTTGCCGTCTTCAGCCACGACCACGACCATTGTTGGTCACCTTTTCGAGGATGTCGAGGATGACTTCCAACAACAAGAGCTGTCACTGTCATCCTGTCACAGTTTGATGGCTGAAGATACGGCGAAAAGAAAGACAAACCCCGGGGGGATCAGACCTCTGCCGAGACGGGCTCAACCACGCCGTCGACACGCAGGAGCAAACGCACGGTCTTGAATGCTGCCTCACTCACATCAAGTTCGGACTCGTCCAAACGCCGCTAGAATGGATTAGCCGCTTTGGCGCTGTTTCCTCCCGTGCAAACGCAGAAGATGCCTTGCCCTGCAGATGCCGTGCCGTGCAGCTAGAAGACTGCTCACCTCCTTCACCTCGTGTGATTGGATGGTCCCACCATGTGAGAAAGCCGATGGCTACACACACACACACACCACGGAAGCGGCGTGTAGTACTGCGTACGAAGTTTCTCTTGTTCCCAGACGGTTTGCCGACCCCGGGCCCTAGTTGTCATCTAGCCCCCGCGGTCTGCCATCTCATATATCCCACCATCCCACCACGACTCTAGCCTGTCCCCGACATAGAGCTCAGCTGGTCCTCCTCCCCTTTCCCCACCCTCTGCTCCCAGCCCATCCTTGACTGCCGTCCGCCCGCTTCCTTGTGATTTTTCCCATTCTGTTCTGCTTTCACCTCTTTCATTCTGTCACCCTGGGGACGAATGGGCCATCCTCTCTTCGAATATGGGCATCTTCAGCTTTCTCTCAAGAAAGTCTCATGACAAGCACAAGGCTGCTTCTCTCAAAGCACATGCCTACGACACGATAGCCGCCGGGACTGTCCCTGTTCAAGGTGAGCAATGTCAACAGTGGCCACCGAGGTCCCAGAGAGCTTACACATGTAGGAGCATATCCAGTATCAGGCAATGGTCCCAATGTGTTCGATACGCTGTCTAGGGGACGACCAGACTTTCGTCACACACAGCTCTCGCTGATGGTTCCCAACAATGACAATGGAGCTGCCCCTGCCCCTGGGGTACCTCGGTATCGGGACCCAAGCGTCGAAAGACCAAACACAGCTCCCAACGGGCAGCAGCCAACTTTGCAGCATATGAGCTCAGGGACAAGGCTGAGGAAAGCAGGCAAGAAACCTCCTCCGGTCTCGTTCAAGATGCTTCGTAGCACCGGCTCAACCATCAACGGGGGCTCACGGCCAGCATCGCAGGGCTCCGAGTTCGAGACCAAGAGTGTCTCACGAGGGCCTGCTAACCACTCGCGTTCCAACTCGATGCGTAGCGAAAGCGGCAGGTTCAAGGATATTCTCGATGCCCATTCCGAGCTCAAAGCTCCCGACTTTCGGGCCAGAGTCAAGGCCGCCGGTGCCAAGGACTATGGGGAAGATGTGGCAGAGAGGAACATGGGACAAAATGGGTTCGATCTCGAATCGGAACACGTCAAGGCCTTCTACGACAGCCATCCAAATGCACCTCGGTCAAGAAAGTCAACCGCTACTCTCAACCCAAGAAGTTCGAGGCACACGATCCGGGAGACACCGAGCAGTCAACCACAGCCAAAATGGCCAATTGCACCTCCACCCCCTTCTATCGCCCCATCTCAACGCTCACTACCCAAAGCGTTGGCGGGTCAGATCCCCAGATACAAGTCAACCGAGACTGCCTTGTATGCCGATGTGAAAACGACGGGTGGCGGGCATCTGAAGCGGCGAGTATCAGTCAACACTTACATGCCCCCGACCTCTTTCAACAACCCTAGCACCGTCTCCTTGAGCAAAGTGCACGGCTCAGAGATCAACACCATTGACTTGGACATTCTGAAGCCGCCGATTGTGATGGGTGCTCCCAGGACGAGCAGGGAGAGCCCGCGGACGGCGAGGATACCGCGGGATTCGGTGATGCTTGCGAGGAGAAAGGTGTCGATACCGGACCACCTCGCCGCCGCCGGTGGGCGCGACAGCTCTCCAGAAAGGACGTTTTCTCTCCGGTCAGCTACCACCCAACCCCAGCACCGAGCCTCTATGAGCAGTAGTTCAGCCAGTGCATCGTTTCTTGTTCCTCGCAAGCGTCACAGTTTACATACACTGCACCACCACTCGTCTGTTTATTCGTCTTTTGCTCAGGGCCGGGATGCGTCTATTCAGGGTGCACAGTTGTTGGCTTACCCGCGTCCTCACACTGCTAGTTGTCTCTTTCAGCCACCAACACCGACACCAGCATCTGGGGTTGACACTAACTCTGTGGATGGTGTGGAAATGTCTCCCTGTCAGTGCTTTTTTTTATTTACTTTCACCAACCATTCATTTGTGTAGTGAAGTATGTTTTACTAACTTTGTTGTTTTGTTTTTTGTTCTCTCTAGCCCGCAAGACTCCTTTTACAACCCCTAAGATGTCGTCTGAAAACCTAGACGCCTCCGCCGCCGCCGCCGCCGCCGCCGTCATCCGTCCCCTCTCACGGGGGGGTACCCTCCCCCTAGCAGCAGCAGCAGCAGCAGCAACACCACCCCTCCACCCGCACCCGCGCCACCTTGCCACGGCAGCAATCCCGTTTGAAATCCCGGAGCACCACGTCCCGATCCGGACGCGGAGTTTGAGGGGGTACTCTGCCTCTTCTGGCACGCCGACCACGCACACCACGGCTGCGGAGTCGTCGTCGTCGTCGTCGTCGTCGAATAGTCCTGGGCGACCCCAGTCTCGCCAGACGACCACGACGGTTACTTCGGTTAGTTACTGCAGTCTGGCGCCTTGTTCGCCTACTACCGGGTTGTCGTCGGGGAAGCAGCTGGGGGTGGTGGGGGAGGGGGAGGGCAAGGGGGAGGTTGATGATGATGGGTTTAACATGGATGATTACATTTCTTCGGATGGGGATAGTATGTTTGGTGGTGGTGGTGGTGGTGATGGGGTGAAGAAGCCGAATGGGGAAGGGGAGGAGGAGTTGCTTTGGAAGGAAGGGGGGTATGGAGGGGGGGGATTGCAGTTGCCGGGGTTGTGGGAGGTTTTTCCTGATTGTGGGGATAAAAGGGGGGAGGAGGAGGAGGAGGAGGAGGAGAAGGGGTTGAAGACGAGTTGGTCGTATAATGGGATTGGGGATAGTTTTGGGCCGAGGGGGGGGAGGAGGTGGAGGAGGGGGGGGTATGTGATTGATACGGGGGTTGGGAGTAGTGAAGAGGAGGAGGAGGAGGAGGAGGGGGAGGGGGGGTTTTATGGGGTGGAGGAGGAGGATGAGGAGGTGGTGGCGAGGGGGAGGCAGATGGCTATTGGGCGGGCGAGGGGGAGGAAGGTGAAGAGGAGGAGGAGGTTAAGGGGGATTGGGGGGGAGGAGGAGGAGGAGAAGGGGAGTGATGCTGATGATGAGGATGGGACGCCGAGGGGGTCGAGGTATCGGTCGGGATCGAGGGGGAGGGCGTCGGTGGCGAGTTATTACCGGGAGTTGAGGGAGAAGATTGGTGTTATCGAGGAGGAGAGGAAAGTGGATGTGGCTGCTGCGGTGAGGTTGAGGAAGCAGGTTAAGAGTGCGCAGAGGGCGGCGGGTGGGGGGGTGAGGTTGAGGAAGGGGAGGGAGGGGGGTGGGGAGGGGACGGCGAATGTTGGGGTTAGGAGGGGGAGGTCTGTGCCGGTGTTGTGTGTAGAGGGGGAGGAGTATCGGGAGTAGTGATTGTTTTGGGTAGTTTTTGACTGGCTTGGTGGTGATCTTTTGTTGGCATTGCTTTGGTTGGTGAAGCTGGGTTGCTTTAGACTTTTGGACACTCATTGCTGGGGCGTTGTTGGCTTTCTTTTGTTTTTACCTACTTTGCTCTTACTAAGGGCTACGACTGTATCTAATACTGTGAGAACATTCAGGCAGGGGACCTCATGGGAGGGAGACTGGGCATATCAAGGGGAGGGTGGGCGGATGGACAAATGGCATCAAGATACCATGGCAACAACAACGACACTGACGGGACATATTAACTTTCTTATGGAATGGGGACGAAATGGCATAACACAATGCACACACACACACGCACACACACACACACACACACACACACACATGACGGCGGCAAGGGCTAGTAGGCCGGGAAAAAGGAAGGCATTTGGCTTGGTTTTTATCGGGGTTTCATAGCATGCGTAGGTATGTACATAGATTGAGTGTTTTCTTGATGGGCTGGGGTTTTTACAAGCAAGAATCACATCTGATATAGTATGGTAGTATATGGGAGGGGAATCAAAACCATTGGATTAGTATATTGCACTTCAACTTCATTGATTTGTGCTCAAGTTATGCTGAACATCATTTCACGTCTTCATTCCCCCCTGTTGTATGAGGGGAGGGTTAGGGTTAAGCACGTATGATTCATAAGCCGTAAGCCACAGAAGGCCATTCGCCGGGCTGACTCAAACGGGCAGTGTGAGTGAGGGGCAAGTTTGGCAAGCTTTAAGCTCACTTTCTGGAGGAGCTCCAGAGGACCTATTTGGCATTTGTTTTCGCCATTTAAAAAGCTTGAATTCATCTTATTGACGGGGAAAAGACAGTCTGCAGAAAAAGGGGTATAGAAATCAAGGCATAGATAAAAACTTTGGCTTTTGGTTTGACGGCAGTACGATTGACAGCTCATTGAGCCTACATACCCCACAATTCACTACCTCACCACTTCACTTCTTAATACCATTTCACTCCCACGACACACATATTTCCAGGAGACTCACACAACAAAAAAATGGCGACCTCACAGCCAAACCTCAGCCTAGAAGAATGGCGCGCCCAGGTGTCAGCCATGAAGGCAGCCGTCGCCTCTGCCGGCCTTGCCCCATCACAACCATCAAGCAGCGACAACGAAGGCGACTGGACCGACGACGAGATTGAACCCCTCCGCCGGGCTAGGAACGGTGACATATGGGATTTCATCTCAGACGACGACCTCGACGCTGACGACGACGATGAGTTCGACACCACCTCCAGCGATGACTTTACCGGCCAACCCCCCCGCAGCTCAGAAACAATCTACGACCTTCACTGGCTCTCCTCCAAGTGTCAGAACTCACCATCGGGACTAGACTCTTCCGCACTGGAAGCCCAGATCCTCGAGATCTTAACCTCTGGCCGGCGCTCAGAAGAGGAGATCCAATCCCAACTCACCGACCTCATCGGCTTTGACGACTTGGACTTTGTGATTGAACTGTCCCTCCACCGAGGGGAGCTTGTCGCCGCGGCGGCAAGCGAGAGGTCAGGCGCGAGGCTGCTGACCAAATCCCAGCGGCAGGAACAGCTCAGGCAAAAGGACCAGCTGCACAAGGCGACGCCGCTGCAGCGGGCGAGGGAGCAGGAGGAGCAGTACCCGCATGTGTACAAGCGGTATCACGGGGGCAACACCCTTTCCCACAGCGGGCATAAATACAAGCTCCCGCCCGACAGCCAGAGGTTGGAGTTTGAAAAGTATGAGGAGTATGTCATCCCGGCGGGGAAGGCGGGGACGCTGTGGCCGGGGCATAGGTTGGTGACGATCAAGGAGCTGGATGGGCTGTGCAGGGGCACGTTTAGGGGGTACGAGAGTCTGAATCGGATGCAGAGCCTGGTGTACCCGGTGGCGTACAAGAGCGGGGAGAACATGCTGATCTGCGCGCCGACGGGGGCGGGCAAGACGGACGCGGCGATGCTGACGGTGCTGCAGACTATCGGGCAGTATCTGACTCCGAACCCGGGGGAGGACCACGAGGCGAAGGAGTTTGGGGTTGAGCTGGCAGAGTTCAAGATTGTGTACGTCGCGCCGATGAAGGCGTTGGCGGCGGAGATTACGGAGAAGCTGGGGAGGAGGCTGGCGTGGCTGGGGGTTCGGGTGAGGGAGTACACGGGCGACATGCACCTGACCAAGAGGGAGGTGGTGGAGACGCAGGTGATTGTGACGACGCCGGAGAAGTGGGATGTGGTGACGAGGAAGGGGACGGGGGACACGGAGCTGGTGCAGAAGGTGAGGCTGCTGATTATTGACGAGGTGCACATGCTTCATGATGAGCGGGGTGCGGTGCTGGAGAGCTTGGTGGCGAGGACGCAGAGGCAGGTGGAGAGCACGCAGAGTTTGATCAGGATTGTTGGGTTGAGCGCGACGCTGCCGAATTATGTGGATGTGGCGGATTTCTTGGGGGTGAATAAGCAGAGGGGGTTGTTTTATTTTGATAGCAGCTTTAGGCCGGTGCCGTTGGAGCAGCACTTTTTGGGAGTCAAGGGGAAGGCGGGGACGAGGCAGAGTAGGGATAATATTGATGAGGTGGCGTTTGAGAAGGTGAGGGAGATGTTGGAGGAGGGGCATCAGGTTATGGTTTTTGTTCATAGCCGGAGGGACACGCAGGCGACGGCCAAGATGCTGTATGAGAAGGCTACGGATCAGGCTTGCGTGGGGTTGTTTGATCCGAGCGGGAGTGAGAAGTTTGAGGCGGCGATGAGGGATGTGAAGCAGACGAAGGCGAGGGAGATTAGGGATTTGGTACCGAAGGGGCTGGGCATTCATCATGCGGGCATGGCGAGGTCGGATCGAAATCTGATGGAGAGGTTGTTTGGGGAGGGCGTGATCAAGGTGCTGTGCTGTACGGCGACGCTGGCGTGGGGTGTCAACTTGCCGGCGGCGGCGGTTGTCATCAAGGGGACCCAGGTCTACAGTGCCCAGGAGGGTAAGTTTGTGGACTTGGGGATTCTGGATGTGTTGCAGATCTTTGGTCGTGCTGGCCGTCCCCAGTTTGAGGATACTGGTATTGGCATGATTTGCACGACTCACGACAGGCTGGCTCATTACCTTACTGCGGTGACGGATCAGCTGCCGATTGAGTCCAAGTTCTCGGCCAAGTTGGTGGACAACCTGAATGCCGAGATCGCCTTGGGTACCGTCACCTCGATCAACGATGCTGTCAAGTGGATCGGTTACTCGTACCTGTTTGTCAGGATGAGAAGGAATCCCATGGCGTATGGCATCGAGTGGTCAGAGTACAGCGACGACCCCCAGCTTGTGCAGAGACGACGGAAGCTGGCTATTCAGGCTGCCCGGACACTCCAGCAGAGCCAGATGATCATCTTCAACGAGACGACCGAGGAACTTCGCAGCAAGGACATCGGCCGCATTGCCAGCCAGTACTACATCCAGCACACCAGTATCCAGATCTTCAACTCGCTGATGAAGTGGGACTCGGCCGAGAAGGACATTCTTATGATGATTGCCATGTCGGGCGAGTTTGACAATATCCAGTCGAGAAACAGCGAAGCCGACGAGCTGTCGAGGATGAAGGCGAACCAGCACTTTATCCCCTATGAGATCAAGGGCGGCATCGACACACCGCAGACAAAGACCAACATTTTGTTGCAGGCGTACATCTCGAAGCTTCAGCCAGAGGACTTTGCGCTGACGAACGACTTGAACTATGTTGCTCAGCAGGCTGGTCGTATCTGCCGGGCCCTGTTCATGATTGCGCTGAACAGGAGATGGGGGTATCAGTGTTTGGTTCTGTTGACCATGGCCAAGTCGATCGAGAAGCGGATTTGGGCTTTCCAGCATCCGTTCCATCAGTTTGACCTCCCGAAGCCGGTGTTGAACAACTTGGATTCGAAGGATGTTTTGTCGATTGAGTCGATGCGCGAGATGGAGCCGGCAGAGATTGGGAACTTGGTCAACAACTTCAAGATGGGTCACAAGATTGCCAAGTTGCTCGACAACTTTCCTACCCTGAGTATCGAGGCTGAGATTGCGCCTTTGAATCGGGATGTCTTGAGGATCAAGTTGTTTGTTACCCCTGATTTCCGCTGGAATGATTATCTTCATGGCACGTCAGAGTCGTACTACATCTGGGTTGAGAACTCGGAGACGTCTGAGATCTATCATCACGAGTTCTTCATCCTTAATAGGAGGAAGCTCCATGATGACCACGAGCTCAACTTTACGATTCCGCTGAGCGATCCTCTCCCGAACCAGATCTATGTCAGGGCTGTGTCTGATAGATGGCTTGGTGCGGAGACGGTCACGGCTGTTTCGTTCCAGCATCTCATCAGACCGGATACCGAGAGTGTATACACCGATCTCCTGAACCTTCAGCCATTACCTATTTCGGCTCTCAAGAACCCGGCCTTGGAGGAGCTGTACGCCCAGCGCTTTCAGTACTTCAACCCTATGCAGACGCAGCTCTTCCACACGCTGTATCACCGCCCAGTCAACGTTTTGTTGGGTTCGCCAACAGGCAGTGGCAAGACTGTGGCTGCCGAACTGGCCATGTGGTGGGCATTCCGCGAGCGCCCTGGGTCCAAGGTGGTGTATATCGCCCCCATGAAAGCCCTCGTCCGCGAGCGTGTCAAAGACTGGGGTGTGCGTCTTGCCAAACCACTGGGTCTGAGACTGGTCGAGTTGACGGGTGACAATACTCCCGATACTCGCACCATCCAAGACGCCGATATCATCATCACTACTCCTGAAAAGTGGGATGGTATCTCGCGCAGTTGGCAGACAAGAGGCTACGTCCGCAAGGTCAGTCTGGTCATTATTGACGAGATTCATCTGCTGGCTGGCGACCGCGGTCCTATTCTGGAGATTATCGTGTCGCGTATGAACTACATTGCTGCGTCGACGAAGAACGCGGTCAGATTGTTGGGCATGTCGACTGCCTGTGCTAATGCGACTCATTTGGGCAACTGGTTGGGTGTGAAAGGGGAGGGGCTGTTCAACTTTAGGCACTCGGTTCGTCCGGTGCCGCTGGAGCTGTACATTGATGGGTTCCCGGAGGTTAGAGGCTTCTGTCCGCTGATGCAGTCGATGAACCGGCCCACGTTCTTGGCTATATTGAATCATAGTCCGGAGAAGCCTGTGATTGTCTTTGTGCCGTCTCGTCGGCAGACGAGGTTGACGGCCAAGGATCTGATCAACCTGTGTGGTATGGAGGACAACCCGAGACGGTTCCTGAGCATGGACGAGGATGACCTGCAGGGGATTCTGTCTCGGGTCAAGGACGAGGCTCTCAAGGAGGCCATCAGCTTTGGTATCGGCCTTCATCATGCCGGTTTGGTTGAGGGTGACCGGCAGATTGCCGAGGAGCTGTTCCTCAACAACAGGATCCAGATTCTGATCGCGACGAGCACGCTGGCTTGGGGTGTCAACTTGCCGGCTCACTTGGTCGTGGTCAAGGGAACGCAGTTTTACGACGCAAAGATTGAGGCGTACAAGGACATGGACTTGACGGATGTGCTGCAGATGTTGGGTCGTGCTGGTCGTCCGCAGTTCGACAACTCTGGTGTTGCTCGCATCTTTACGCAGGACTCCAAGAAGGACTTTTACAAGCACTTCTTGCACACTGGTTTCCCGGTTGAGTCGTCGCTGCACACGGTGCTGGACAACCATTTGTGCGCTGAGATTTGCGCCGAGACGATCATCACCAAGCAGGATGCGCTGGATTACCTGACATGGACGTTTTTCTTTAGACGTTTGCACAAGAACCCGTCGTATTATGGATTGGAGATCTCGGCTGAGGAGCACAACACCACCACGGCTCAGCAGCTGGCGAACGAGTTCATGATTTCGATGGTGGACTCTTCGCTTCATGAGCTGACCGAGTCCAAGTGTGTGGAGGTTTATCCCAACTGGGACGTTGATCCTACGCCGCTGGGCAAGATCATGTCGTACTACTATCTCTCTCACAAGACCATCCGCCAGCTCGTCAAGAAGGCCAAGCCGCAAGCTGCCTTTATTGATGTCCTCTCGTGGATGTCCATCGCGACTGAATACGACGAGCTCCCCGTCCGCCACAACGAAGACCTCATCAATGCCGAGCTGTCCAAGAACCTCCCCTTCCCTGGGACGGCGTTTGGTCTGCCGATGTGGGATCCCCATGTCAAGGCTTTCTTGCTGCTGCAGGCTCACATGTCGGGGATTACCTTGCCGATTACCGATTACGTGGGTGATCAGACTTCGGTGTTGGATCAGTCGATTCGTATCATCCAGGCTGGGATCGATGTCATGGCTGAGTTGGGCTACCTCTCCTCCCTCAAATCATTCATCTCCCTCCTGCAGTCCGTCAAGGGGGGTATCTGGCCAGACGAGGACCCTGTCTCCTTACTCCCAGGTGTCTCCCTCCCACCAGACAGCAAGCGCAAGCCAACGCCACTGCAAGACATTGCGAGGTTGTCCAGGAACCAGAATCAACTCGACCGTCTTGCTCGCGAGTTGCATGTTCCCTCTTCGGCTATCCCCAAGTTCAAAAAGGCCGCGTCTTGTCTCCCAGACGTCGGTGTGAGTGTCGACGACGTGAGAAACACCTCTCTGACCGTGACCCTCCGCCGGCAGAACCCCATCACGGAAAAGGAAGGGAGGATCTACGCGCCTAAATACCCCAAGCCGCAGACGGAAGGGTATTTTGTCATTGTCGGGGACGCAGCCACAGATGAGGTGGTTGCCGTCAAGAGGGTGGGCTGGAGCGGACGGCAGACGAGGGATAAGAATGGCAAGAGGAGCCCGGTTGAGATTGGGGACAGGCCGACGGCGAGGGCGGTGATCAAGCTGCCTGAGTGGGACAAGGAGAGGAGGTATGATGTGCTGGTTGTGAGCGATGGGTACGTGGGTGTGGAGTGGGGGGTCAAGGCTGAGGTGCCGGGTAAGCCGGTGGTGGGGGATCAGGGGGAGAAGGAGAAGGGGAAGATGCCCCAGGGGCAGGATGGGGGGAGGAGTTGAGTAATATAGAGGGGAAGAAGGGTGTAGATATTTGAGAATCAATGACAATGTTGAAAATATGCAAAGCATACAAACAATGATCAACCCTGAGTCCATTATAAAACTGTATTAGAAACATCTCTTCATTACCATTACTAATATAATATCTCCTTTGCTCATTCTATCTTTTGCCTTTCATTCCCTTATTCCCTCCCCCCCTCCCAAATTTCCAACCAATCCATTATATAGAACAAGACTCCCCTTCTCCCCCAGCAAACTACCACAACTCCGTCCCAAAAACCGGCAAAAACACCACGCAAGCCTTCCACAAAATCATCACGGCCTGCAATACCGCCACCGGCAGCATCAACACCCCAAACACCGACCCCCCGCACAACTCGACCGTGTTCATCCAAATGGCCAGAAAAGCCACCGTGAAGAAATGCCTAGCCAGCACAAGCGGGCGGTGCATCATCCCCCCCATCAGCGCCACCGGCTCCTCCGTCCTCCCCATCTGAAAGTACCTAAAACACCCCCTCTGCAGCGCCCTCAGCTGCCAGTCGTCGGCAGCAAACAGGCTGTACAACGCCTGCGCCAGCACATTGATGATACTCGTGAGCGACTTCCTCCTGTAGTGAAAGGTAGACATGGCCGAGGCAACAGCCGCATGATCCGACAGGCTAGGGACCTTCTCAGGCGAAAGCAGATCCGACAAAACCAGCACATCATTAAACGCAACCGTCATCCCCCCCCCGGTAAGCGGGTGCCTCATATTGTGCGCATCCCCCAAGACCAACACCCCAGGCGTAGCCGTCTGCTTCGTAGGCGGCAGCCAGCTGTTGGGCATGCTCTTTGGAATCTTCCCATCAGCCAACGCCCGCACGACAGACGGCTGGACTGACTTTGGCAGGGCAGGTAACACCACATTCTGGATATACCCCCTCACCCCCCCCCTCTTCGTAGACGCAGCCTCGCAGTCAAGCGGGACGTCAATCAGCGCCCTCGTCTCCCGGCTGCCAATCTGGTACAGCAGCACGACCGACGCGTCCCCGATGCAGACGTGGCCGTAAAACTGCGGGGGGAAGTCGCAGTCGATCAGCTCGAGGGCGTAAAACTTGGACTTGACCACCGGCCTCTTGCCCAGGAGCGGCTCGCGGAACTTGCTCGCGTACCCGTCCGCCACGATGGTCAATTGCCCGAAGAAGGCCTCCTCCTTTTTCTCTTTCTTCTCCCCAACATTCCTCTCCTTGTCCGTAGTATTCGTCCTCGTCTTGACACCCAACACCTCCCCCCCCTTTTGGACTAGCTCCGTCACCTCCGTCTCAAACACACTAATATTCGGATGCGACAGACAAGCCCGTCTCAACTGCATGATGAACCTCCCGTGGTGAAACGCCCTCCCTTCCGGGCCCCTTTTTTTGTCTTTTTTCTCCTCCTCCTCCTCCCCGCTCTTTGTCGTGGTGGCGATGATGTGTCCCTCGGGGGAGACGGTGGGGTAAGGGATGGCGACGTCGTCCCCGCGGTACAAGACGTGGTAGCCGTAGCAAGGTATGGCGTCGATGTCCTCCAGGCAGTGGCCCAGCCCGAGTTTTTTCAGGGCGGCCACACCGCCTGGCTGGAGGAGCTCGCCGACGATGCGGTCGGGCTCGTGGAGCCAGCGCTCGAGGAGGATGACGGAGCGGCCTTGGTTGGCGAGGGCGAAAGCGGCGGCGCAGCCGAAGACGCCGGCGCCGATGATGACGATGTCGGCTTCGTGGTGGTGCTCGCGGCGGGTGCGCTCGTGGTCGAGGGCGGATTTTGGTTTGGTGGCCATGGTTTTGGGTGGTGTGTGTGGTATGTGTATCGTGTGTGGTATGTGTGTTGTGGGATGGGCGAAAACGAGAGGGGGAAAAAAGATCAGACGAACAGGTGAGGTCACTGTCGTCGTTGTGTGGCGGAGAAAGGAATTGACTTTTTGGCGATTAAAGTTTAAGAGTTTAAAGTAGAACCAGAGAAAAACAAAAACAACTGAAACCGCGAAATGTATTCGTAGCCTTTTTAGACCGCCTCCTTAAAATCCTCCAATCGTGATTCGTCAATTGGGCTCGGAACTTGCTCTCTCTTCCAGTAATACACTAAAACACCAAAGCAAAGAAGAGAATAAAAAAAAAAAAGTGGTCTGTCTTTTTTTCCCTGGCTCTCGAAATTGACCTCCAACCGATCTCGACGACAAATCGTCCCATGACGGGAAGCACCGCTCATCGACCCCCCCGGTCCCCGCCAACCAATCACCCCAACCCCAGCGCAGGGACCCCCTTTTCCTTACCTGGTACCTCTTGCGCGCCTTCTTAACCCCTGACAAGCCCCCACCCAAGAAACCGCGACCGCTTCCCCCAAAAATTTCACATGTCAGTCGATTAACAACCATCCATCAGACCAGAACAAACACACATTCCAATCGCGTGGCATGTTTTTTGTAATTCAATATGATCATATTCGTTTGCTTATGTTACATTTATTTCCCCTTTTTTAATCCCTGCCCCCTTCCAATCCCAAAAACCCTCCGATAATGCAATATGCTTTGGTATGTATGCTTACATGTATATACTGTACAACAATTGTAGGTATCCCCAAGAAACCCCGACGGGCAACCAGCCCTTAACCCTTAAGCCCTGGTCAACACCAAATGCGAACCATCCCCCTCCCCCTCAACCCCCCCTTCCTTCCCATCATACGTGCTATTCAACCAAGGGATCTCGTCAAAGTCCACCGGAGGGTACCCAGCAGCAAGCGCGCTCTCCCTCATAACCCTCAGCGCATCCGTCCCCAGCCTCGCCGCATCCATCCTCAGCGTCTTCCTCGCTTCGACAATGGCCTGTATCGCCTGCTCCAGCACCTCATACGCCTGCTCCCGCCGTGACATTGCCATCGTAGACTCCGGGTTCGGCTGGAACCTCTTGACGTAGGCGAATGCCATTTTCAGCATATTAAGACAGGCAGTATCCTCCTTGTAGCTGCTGCTCAGTGCCCGCCCGATCGCGAGCTTCAGCTTCGCTACATCCAGGAGCCGGGTGGCAGCACTGAGGATGATGCCAAAGTTGGCAAGATTGTAGCACGGCGACTCGCCCTTTGCCTGAGCCGCGTGCGCTGCGTAGACGATCGCGCCCGAGTAAAACCGCATCGTGAGGCATATCCTCGCTGCCTGGTGCAGGGCCGTGTCTGTAGGCGTGATTCCTAGCTTCTCCATGCCCTTGAGGTTATCTTGAATAACCAGCAACATTCGGCTGGGGTGCCACGCTTTCCTCTCCCTTTTCATGTCTGTAAAGAGGCTGCGAATCTTCCAGCCGACGATGTAATTGATCAGCCCCTCCGTTTCCAGCCCATGGTCCTGAGCATCCCGCACGAGTTCGTACGCGTCCTGGTAGTTATCCGGTTCGGCCTGCAGCTGCGCCTGGACCGCCAGCCGTAATGTCCCCGGAGAGACATCCATCCCCTCGTGTCGAGACACCTTGTATATCCTCAACGCCACCCTCGGGTTCCCATATATCAAGTGCTCCTTCATCACCAGCGCCACCTCCCTCGCATCCGCGCACTTGCCCTTGTGCGGCAAAATATTCCTCTCCACCCGCAGCGACAACAACCTCCCCCTCGCCGCCCGCCCCCCGCTCCCATCCCCCAACGCCGCCCTCACCATCACCGTCTCCGTATACCTGTCCGCAAACTTTGGACTCAGCAACCTCAGCTTCCGATACAAGGTCCTCAGATCCCTAAACGGCATCTTCCACTCCCTCCTCAGCACCGTCAAAATAACATTGCTAAACGCCGCGTCCACCTCAAACCCCAACCCGGAGCAATACTCCAGCCACTCCACAATCCTATCCACCTCCCTCAGCTGCGCATACTTCCTCCCCATCACGCTGAAGATGTAATTATTCAACGGCACCCCCAGCCCCTCCACATACCCCTTCAAAAACCCATCCGTCTCCTCCACGCTGTGCCCCTCCGCGTACGCCTTCAGCACCGGCACAAACACCTGACTGTAATTCTTCCTCCCCTCCGGATCCTCCGACGCCCTCATCCTCTCAAAAATAGCCCTCACCGCACCCCAATCCCCCACCCCGGCATAATGCCTCGCAAAAACCCCCAGCATCCTCACATCCTCAAACACCACGTGCCCGTCCGCCGCCGACTTTTGAAAATACCACTCCGCCAGCGCCTCCTCCCCCGCCTCGAGCGAAATCTCCACCATGACCCGATACACCGCATCCGGATACAGCACCTCCCGTCCGATACCCCCCCCTTCTTCTTCTCCTCCTTCTTCTCCACCAAAAACATCATCAAACAACCTCTGCGTCGCCCCATAATCTCTACTCCTCCTCCAAAACGCCACCAGCAGCCTCGTCGCCAGCTCCGACGGCATCTTGAACTCGATCCCCCTGTACAGCCTCCTCAGCGTGTGCAGCACGTCGTCCGCCCGGTGGTTGTGCGCCTTCTCCACGCAGTCAACCGCCAGCCGGGCGATATCATACAGCGACACCCCGTCCGGCGTGCAGTTGGCGTAGTTGAACCGGAATATGTGAATCGCCATCTTGTAGCTGTGCTGCTCCGCCAGTTTGGTCAGATACCAGTGCGTAAACTCGGGCGTCGTGTCCCCCATGCGGATGGCATAGCTGTGGCAGCGCCGGTAGATTTCCCGGCCGTTGATCAAATGATGGCGAGCAAACCGGGCCTCCAGCAGTCGCCTGCCGGTTTCGTGCAGGTCGGGGTCGACGACGGGGGCTCGGTCCGCGATTTTGGGACGGTAGATCACCGCGGCGAGGTCGAGGATTCGTAACCGGGCGGGCTGGTGGTTGTTGGATGGGAGGAGGGGGGTTTCGGCGTGGGCGAGGAGAGATCGGATGAGGGGTGAGGGGTTGAAGGCGTAGTAATCGGCTTCGTTAATTTTGCCGCTTCGCAGGACTCGCGCGAGGACGTTGGCTGCTTCTTCGGGCATGCCCACTTCGTGGCAGGTTCTGCAGAGGAGGGCTGTGCCGGATAGCCAGCCCGGTTGCCCTAGGATGGCGCTCTCGGAGTTTTCAAGGACGTACTGTACCACGTGGCTGAGTTGCGTCGGGTTCTTGGAAAGACAGGCCTCTTGGATCAAGCTCAAGATCTTCATTGTGGAAGGGAACTGGAGGGATTGGACCGTGTTGAGCCATGCCAGGGAGGCGGTCGGGTTCGCATTTTGTTCAGTCGTCGTCTGTAGTACCGACGGCGTCGTAGCAGCAACCAGTTCCTGATTGGCAAGTTTTGCGTTGGTAGGGACATCAAGTACGCTTGCGCCAGTCACAGCAGCCCCCCCCCTCTGAATCGTCGAACCATCCCCAAACGACCTCGACCTCGCAGAAGCCTGATGCTCCTTATACCACTCCGGAATCGCCCCCGACCCCTTCCCCCTCTTCACCACCTTCTCCCGTTCCGTCTTCCACGTCGCAGCCTTCAGCTCGGTAAAAGGGTCCAGTTCTGGCGGTTCAACCGACGGTTCTGTGCTCGTTCTCGATCCTGCTCGCGCCGCCTCCACCTCCCCCCCAATATCTCTTCTTTCCTGCTTCTCTTCACAACCCCGTCCGCACCCCTTCTCCTCAGCCGGCAACAGCACAATCGGCTCCTCATCAACCTGCACCGCCCCCTCCTTCAACACCCTCAGCTTGCTCCCCCCTCCCGGCCGGTACTGCCGACAGCTCTTGATCCTCTCCCCATTCTCCACAATCCTCAGCGCGCTGTTGATCCTCCGTCTCCGATCCTCCGCAATAATGGCAATGGTGCACGTGGTCCCCACGACGAGCCCTTGGAGCGCCGTCAGGGCAGCCTTGGAGGGCACAGGTAGATTCGGCGGCATCGTGGTGGTCGGCGCTTGGTCTTCATTTCGTCCGGCGCATGGCTGAAATATCCCGTAAATTCTCGTCGAATTATTTTCCCCAAGACGGCTGTAGGTGGGATGTGTGTCGTCGAGCAAACCTCAATCGAGCGCGGCCATCGAAATAATTTATTTGCCTATAATAATTTTTGGGACCGAATGACATGATAGTTTGCAAAGAAGCTCTCCTCCAAAAGATTATGGGTCCTCGCAAACATCCAAGCTGCAGCCAATCACAACAACCCCGCCTTCTTGGGCTCTGGGGGAGCTTGGGGCGCCAAGACTAACCTACTTTTTTTACCGTTGCATTACCCCGAGAATGGCAGCAGCTCCCAAATACCATCTTCAAACATCTTTTGTTGTTGTTGTTATTATAATGTGTTGCTGATTGAGGAGTTCATACATCTATCCCATCTATCTTTCTTAAAAAACCTCTGTCTATCCAGCCCGAACCCTTCCCTCCCTCCCTAAAAAAAAAACGCCCAACATGAGTTTACATCCCCTGCCCTCCCTCTCCCCCTCCCCCGCACCATCCCAACCCCCATGCCATATCTTCATCTTTTTATATCATACAATGGTCTATATATACAAGTACATTTTCATCTGCGCCGGCCCCCCATCTAT
This sequence comes from Cercophora samala, assembly GCA_030512305.1. Lineage (NCBI taxonomy): Eukaryota > Fungi > Ascomycota > Sordariomycetes > Sordariales > Lasiosphaeriaceae > Cercophora > Cercophora samala. Next base: position 44,915 of record JAULSY010000014.1, read on the forward strand.
TTACCAACTAGATCTAAGCCACCTCTCGGCGCTCCATTGGCATGTACGTCTCCAGTTGACGGAGAACATTTTGGTACAAGAACAGCATGCAGCCGCTCTGGATGCTGGTCCAAACCGCCCTCGGCCCAACACCCCTGAACCACCCCCCAATACCCTCGCTCTTGTAGATGATCTTCAGCCCAGTCATGACCGAGGACGTGTTGAGTGTTACAGCTCCCGGTTTCGGCGTGTGCGTCGAGGGTGACGAAGTGGATATTAACCGCTTCTGGAGTTTGGGGCTGGCTGCTTCGGCAGCAACTGCAGGCTTTGCGGCGGTGATGGGCGAAGACTGCCCTGGTACCTCAACGACCTGGGTCTGAAGTCTCGTCTTCACGACATCCAAAGGACATGTTATTGTCCCGGCCAACCCACCCGCCGCCGCACCGGTCAACAGCTCCAGCTGCCAGCCAATATCCCTGCTATCCTTCCATTTCCGAGCCCAAGCTTGACCCTGCTCGTAAAACATGAACTGGAGGGCCGAATAAGGCAGATCGCGCCACAACGTGGCACCGTAGCCATAAAACAAAGCCGAGGGCCCTTCGTTCCGGACAATCGTCCTCAAGGCGTCCGTTGTCCCCCTGTAGTTATATCCCGAGGTGAAATGCGGGTTGTTGTATCGTCCCTGCAGCTGAAGTCTGGTCTTTAGCACCTCCGAGGGAACATAGACAAAAGAGGCAACAAAATCGCCGAAAAATCCTGCAGAAAACACAACCATCAGCCCATGACTCTCTCCCCCATTTTCAAACCCCTTCAGCAATTCCACTAACCAGCCGTGAGATAGGTCAAATGTGGCTGGATGCCATAGTCCAACATCTGCCTCTTGCTCCATTCGTAACTCCCAAAGAACAGAACAGTCCCCGGAAAGGACCCAAACAACGCCGGCAGCCAACCCCCATAAAGACCTCTTCTTATCCCTTCCTGTCGCCAAATCTTGTAATACGACGATCCGAGAGAGGTGTATTTCGGTGGAATGTGAGGGTCGCCCTGCTGTCGTGTTTTTACCGTGTCGAGCGAGTGCATGAGCATGTCGCCGCTCGTACCGCCTATCCCGCCCGCAAGCATGCACTGCACAAAAGTGAAAAGAGGTCAGCGACACAGTCGTTGGACCGCTGGACAGGCCTCCAAGCAAAACCGGGGGAATCCAGCGGCAAGCAGAAAAAAACAGATTATAAGTGACGACGCACGTGCAGGTAAGGCGGGCGGCCTTCCAGCTGCTCTCCATCTTGGGATTCGGATTTCATATTATGCTGAGTGGTGGCGGTGGTGGTGGTGGTGGTATGCTGCGAGAGGATCCCCGGTGTCTGGGTAATAACATGATGGTCGAGGGGGGACTGCTGGCTCGAACTCGACGACGATGACGACGACAACGACGACGACGACGGTGTGGTTGTGGTGGTGGTGGTGGTGGTGCTGTTGCTACTGGCGGCGGTAGATCCAAAGCCTAGCACCATCACGCCCCGGGGCAAAAAAAGAAAAGAATTGCGCTGTATGCGCCGCCCAGGCCAGGGGGCTCAAGATGAATAATTTCTCTTTTCGTCGGGCTCACAAGTTCGGTTCTCTTTCTCACAGAGTTGCGCATCGCAAATTCAATGTTTCCCAAGTTCAAAATTCTGGGCGGGACCTGGGGCCTCCAGACCTCCGATCTTTTTTCGCTAGCGTCATGGCTTGCTTCGGCTTGGCCCGTGCGTGCACACCCACCCCACGCTCCCCTCTATACTCCGTAAGAAAGAGAGACATGCATTTTGAGCCTCTTGAACGGCATTTACATCCATTTGATAAATATATTTACATCCATAACTCATAAATATACAGTTTTCCCCATGTCCTTTTTCCCTTCCTTTTTGTCGTGACCATTTCCCATTTCCCATCCCCCATACCCCATCCCACCATTCAACCCCCCCCCTCCACACCTCACGCAGCCCTCACCACCCTCCCCGGCACCTCAGGCTCAACCCTCACCCACCTCCACCCCCTCAGCACATACACCACCCTCCCATTCACCAAACCCGCGCTCACCGGCCCATAGTAATTACTATCCATACTCTTATCCGCATTATCCCCCTCCACCCAAACATGCCCCTCCGGCACCACCATCCCCACCGGATACAACACCCTCCTCGTCAACCCCTCCGCCCCCCAAACCGCCACCGGCTTAGGAATCACCCTATCCCCTTCCACACCCACCACGCGTTTCACCGCAATCTTATTAGGATCAGTCGGGCTCCTGTTTTTCCCCCCATCATCATCATCAATTAGCATTCCATCCTTTTACCTCCCCACTCTCCCTGTCTTATATATAAAACCTGCAAGTATAGTAGTTAGTTGTATGTACAGTACATACCTAAAGACAACAACCTCCCCCCTCCTCAACCCCTCCCTCACCCCAACCTTCCAAACCACGCACCAGTCCCTCCCCAGACCCTCGTCATACCCCCGGTTGAAAAAGGGATACATGCTCGGCCCGTTGACCAGCGTGACCTTGGCCACGTACGTGTTGAACCATATGAACGGCGGCAGCCAGGTCGCGTAGCGGAGCAGGTAGCGGGCAAACTGCCGGGTGAAGCCCCCCTGTTTCGGTATCCAGGTCTTCCATCGTGATGCCATTTTCACTGGAGTGGCTGCTTGTTGTGAGAGGAATGGAGGAAAATGGTTGTAAGTGAAATGGTACAAAGGTATGTACATGTAATTCAAATTGCTGGTGAGTGAGTGACTGAGGTAAGCTTTCTTGGCTGCTAGCGAGAGAGATGAGATAGATAAGATAAGAAACTTAAATAGTGGAGGGGTAAGTTTGGAGACGGCGTTTGAGGCGTTCAGGCAACAGTATGGTGAGCAAAACGCTTCTGAAAGGCTTGTCACACACACACCTGTCACCAGGATTGACGAGTCTTGTGGTATTGAAAATATCCCCCTTTTCATTATCAACCAAAGCAAATTTACCCAGCCCAATCTTCATGTCTACCGCCGCCGCTGCCAGATAGCCCTCCAGATCCGAGTAGGTGTATACTGGCACTTTTTGTGTGCCCTCATCATTCATTTTAAAACGCTATGAGACATCAAGAATAGCCATGTATCTATCATGCCCATGACTTTTTGTCCCCCAAAACGCCTGCCCATAAACAATGTATGCATTAAACCGTCTCGGGGATGTTGTCGTCAGACTCGCTGACCGACTCGTCACCGCTGACCTCGGCGTTCTCACGCTCCCTCTTCTCCATAAGCGCCTGGAGCTCGGCATCATCAGACTCGGTGACGGCCTTGGGCTCCATCTTGACCACCAGGTGGCCGCCGGCCGCCTCGATGCTTGTGCGGATGTCCACGATGGCCTCCTCTAGCCGGGCAATACCCGCGTTCTTGTCCAGGCATGTGTTGGTAAGGCTGTGACGTGGTCAGCACTGTGTATTTGAAAAAGCTGTCGCATATCAACTTACACATAGAGGGGAGGAGAGACAAGTCTGCACTTGACCTGGGTGTCGGCAGTGTTGCGGGCCTCAGCGGTGCGGAGGGCGGTCTTGATGGCATCGATGCCCTCATAACCAAAGCAGGTAACCTCAACGTCGGCGCGAACCTTGGTGGGCTGGGGAGTAAGACGCTTGCCGATATAAGACTTGAGCTCATCGGCGACTGGGGTGCTGGGGAACTGGATATCGTTCCAGACATCAGGATTGCTACATGGCCGTCAGTATGCGGTCGCCACTCTGATCCGGTCGGTATACATACGTAATAGAAAGCTTGAAGGCGTCCAGCGAGTGTCCGTACTTCTTGTTGAGAGGCCAGCCTATTGTCTCGTAGAGAGTCTCGATGGGGGTCTCGGTCTTCTCAGCAACGTGTCTCATGATCGAGTGCACAATCTTGGACTTGTTGTATCGCTCCTCGCAACGAATGATATCCTCGGGAGACACACGACGCTTGGAAAGATCGATATAACCCTTCTCCTTGTCGACACGGAGAACAACGACTACCTCATTGCGACCCACGCGGATGAGCTTCTGGATCGATCTGATGCGCCGTCTGGAGAGCTCGGAAAGCAGGATCATGCCGTCGATGTTATCGTACTCGAGGAGTTTGACATAGGCTCCCATATCGGCGATCTGCAGCACTCGGTCAGCACCTGCATGAGAGAAAGACTCGACAAACAGCCCGAACGTACCTGTTTTACGTTCACCATCACAAAGGAGTCGATTTCGGGGTATTTCTCCTCGTAGAATCTGCAGTTGGAGAGCGACATCTTGACTGTGGTTGCCGTTCCCAGGCGGGGCGAACTCGAGATATGTGTTGGTTTTTGTGGTTGAGAGGGAATTCGACCGGTGGGTAGATGGATGCGAAACGGGCGAAGACGGTGTTTTAAGTCCTGGGCAAGGGCTGGGAATAGTTAAGCTCTCGGTATCGCTGCGTTCAACTCTGCCTTCAAAGAACAGTCATTGGGCCCGCCCCGCGAAGCAAAAATCGGTGCCACCACTTGAACAATACTAGAAAGTGGGCTGTGGCTGGTGCGCCTGTCCATTGGTGGGGTGAATTGTGGCTCCACCGCCGAAGAGCAACCGGCTTCCCTGTCAGTGAGCCAAGGTGGGATGAAAATGTGGGGGTAATTTTGGTATTGCTCTCTGTACCATACGGTATTCTACTCTTGCTTGGCGGCCCACTCGCGCCAGAATTCCGCAGAACACCTACGTCAACGGTTGGAGCTCCAATCACACGCCAACCTGCCAGGAACACTTCATCTGACAAGGGAGGTCGGCTGGCCGTTGCTCCATCTGAAGGCAGAAACTATAAAATCTAAAAAGCTGGAGATCCTTTCTTCTTTTGTTTTCACAATCCGTTTGTTGCTCTTGTGGCGTTCAGGGTACAGTTTGGGGGATACCGTCTTTCATTGTATTAATGAAACCTCCTACTGCTTCCTGTCTGGTCATGAACAAGAGCCGAGGAACAAATCCGATATGATATTTCAAAGTCACGCGTCCCTCCCTCCCAACAATACCCGACAACTTCCCGGGTGACCGTTTCTCCTCTCGAAAGCTACCATCACCAAGCACACCCAAACTGTCGTCATGACGGAGGTTAATACAACCGTGGCGGTTGCTGCCGCCGCGGGCTCCGGTGCTTTGTCCTCTGCCGTAGCCACAGCTAGCGATCTAGCAAACACCCACGGCTCGTCATCTTGGCTAGGCATGTTCACAAAGGTCCTCCTCTGGGTTTTACAGCTCCTGTCGACGATTATCTACTATGTCGTCAAGTTGGCCACCATCTCGGTCCCGACGCTACTTTACAACAACCTGTTCTCCAAGAGCTGGACCGTCACCATGAACGCAACCACGCTCATGCTCATTATAGCTGCTATTGCTTTGGGCATAGCATACTTTGTCCGCTACCATTATCTCACCTCATATGAAAGGCTACCGCCAGAACCGCAACGCAAGCAGCCCAGCATCGAGATATTCTCAAACACCAGGGAGGAGGACGCCAAGGCTGCCCTGGCCACCTATCTGGACCAGTTCATCAGCGCCATCAAGATCTTTGGCTATCTGGAGGCATCTGTATACCATGAGCTCACTCGGAGCGTCCAAACAAGGACGCTTATAGCTGGAGAAACCCTGAATCTGGAGGAAGAGGAAGGATTCTGCCTTGTTGTCAATGGGCTGGTGGAGATTTTTGTCAAGTCAGGGGAGAACCGTTCGTTTGCTCACAGCCCCCATATCAGCGCCGTGGATGGACTGAGTTCGAGTGATGATGAGCACTCGCTTCCTGGGCAGCAGCGTTACCAGCTTTTGACTGAGGTCCGCAACGGTGCGCCCATGTCATCCATCTTCTCTATAATGTCTCTGTTCACCGAAGACGTGCCCCTGAGGTCTCCGGAAGACGAGATGCCTGGGCCTAGCCTGTTTGCAGGCTACCCGCCAAGTAGTGCAGGACTGGGAGTGGTACGGCCTCGCCTGGTGCCCATGTCACAATCAGTGACACAGCCAGGGACGCCTCAAAGGCATGATTCTGCGACAAGTTCGATAGAAAACTTACCAGAGACTGTCATCACGCCCGAGACTCCCATCTCGGCCGACACACTGCCACACGTTCCGCCGATCAGTCTAGACACAGGCACGGCCAGCAGGCCCAAGAGACCAATACCGAAGCGGGCAGCAACCAGCTCTGCGCATCCGGATATCATTGCTCGGGCGACTGTGGACACAACGATAGCCATCATTCCTGCCAGTGCTTTCAGACGTCTTATCCGAATCTACCCCAAGGCAACCTCACACATTGTTCATGTGATCTTGTCTCGATTCCAGCGAGTTACGCTGGCCACTGCTTACAACTACTTGGGCTTGACTGCCGAGGTCATGCAGATTGAGCGCAACATGCTCAGGTATACGACACGGGAGCTGCCGAACCACTTGCGCGGAGATGCGTTGGACAGGCTCAAGGAGAAATTCAAGAAGGAGAGAGAGCGGCTGGGCGAGGAAGAAGTGGGCAAAGGGATTGCCCTCCACAATGTCGGAGCTGGCCGTCGCCGCCAATCTCAAGCTACCTTGCGAAAAGACGCCGTGCTGCAAGCTTTTGCAAAGCAACGGCATCGGTCACTTGTTGGTCCAGGCGATGGCCCTAGCCCCGGTGACCTTTTGGGCGATATGCAGGCAGCCAGAAGTGGCGGCCATCACCAAGCTCCCACCCTCTCGGTCAATTCACCCCAGCTTGACCTGCACGTCCCACGGGAAGCCATGTCTCCCCTTGCTCAGCGCACTCCCAACCCTTTCAATACGTTGAGAAATCCCCATGTATCACTAGCCAAACGGGAATCAGTCGATGAAGATAACCTCTTCAGAGAGTCCATCCTGGAGTGCATGTTCAAGGCCCTCGGGCTTACCAACAATGGGACAGTTAAGGATACAGATTCTGTTCAAGCGTCCCCACGACTGGTATCGCTTGATGGGCGCCGCCAGAAAGCCGTCTTTACAACCGGAGCCTTTGGTCTCATGGGTGGCGTGGGAGCGTCTGCTGACGGCGATACAGAGTCGGTGGCTTCCACGGGATTTTCTGCTGTTCCGGTCAACCCCGCTGTTCTGGCCCAGGAAATGAGAGACGAAGTAGAAATCGTCTTCTTCCCCAAGGGCTCCGTACTGGTGGAACAAGGCGAGCGGAATCCTGGCCTTTACTATGTCGTCGACGGCTTTCTCGATGTCTGCACCCAGACAGAGGATTCACATTCCGATATTATCCACTCGTCAGGGAGCACATCTCTACACGCTATGGACAGTTATGAATCACTTTGTTTGCCTCACCAAAGACACTCGTCGATACCTGGGGCAAAGGATGGTCACATCAGGAACGCACGAAAGAAGAAGACTGGCCGACGGAGTGTGGCGTTGATCAAGCCCGGCGGCCTGGCAGGCTACATCGGGACCATTTCGTCTTACAGATCCTTCATCGACGTCGTTGCCAAAACCGATGTCTATGTTGGGTTTCTACCGCTGACGTCGATTGAAAAGATTGTGGATCGATATCCCATTGTGCTTTTGACCATGGCCAAGAGATTGACAAATCTGCTTCCTCGACTCATTCTGCACATCGACTTCGCGCTGGAGTGGGTTCAAGTTAATGCCGGTCAGGTGATCTTTAGCGAAAAGGAAGAGAGTGAAGCCATCTACATTGTGTTGAATGGACGGCTGAGGCTAGTGGAGCAACGAGAAGACGGCGGTAGCAATGTCAAGGCCGAGTATGGCCAAGGCGAAAGCATCGGTGAGCTCGAGGTTCTCACAGAGTCGAGCCGGTCAGGCACCCTGCAGGCTATTCGTGAGACCGAGCTCGTCAAGTTTCCACGCACTCTGTTCAACAGTCTGGCACAGGAACACCCCAATATTACGATCAAAATCTCCAAAATTATTGCATCTCGCATGAGAGCGTTGGTCGACGACCCCACCACGATGTTGAGTCCTACAGATTCGGGCAGCAGAATATCAACTACCAGGATCTCATCGACGCTCAATCTGAGGACGGTTGCTATTCTGCCAGTAACTTCGGGTGTTCCTGTTGTGGATTTTGGACACAAGTTGCTCAGCGCTTTGCAACAAGTTGGCATTCCTAATGGGGCCACCTTGTTGAACCACGTTGCGGTGCTCAACCATCTTGGCAAACACGCCTTTGCTAAGATTGGCAAGCTCAAGCTCAGCCAGTATCTTGCTGATTTGGAGGAGAAGTATGGGTTGGTGATCTATATCGCTGATACCAACCCTAATACTCCATGGACACAGACGTGCATTTCTCAGGCCGATTGCGTTCTGTTGGTCGGGGTGGCTGAGGGATCTCCGGAAATAGGGGACTATGAGCATTTTATGCTCGGTCTCAAAGCCACTGCCCGCAAGATCTTGGTTTTGTTGCACCCTGAACGGTATTCCAACCCGGGTCTCACCAGAGCCTGGCTCAAGAACCGGCCATGGATCAATGGTGGCCATTTCCACATTCAGATGGCCTACAGTCCCACGCTTCCACCAATGCACACCGGAGCCAAGCGAACCCTCAAGCAGACTGTTCAAAACATTCAAGCCGAGATTCAAAAGTTTACCTCTCGTCGAGTCCGCCACAGCTACATGCCTGAAGCCCCTTACAAAGGAGACTTCCACCGCCTTGCCCGCCGCCTCTGCGGGAAGTCAGTCGGTCTGGTTCTCGGTGGTGGCGGAGCCCGTGGTATTGCTCAAATCGGCATCATTCGCGCCATGGAGGAAGCCGGCATTCCCATCGACATCATCGGCGGCACCTCGATCGGCGCTTTCATCGGCGCCCTCTACGCCCAGCACGCCAACATGGTGCCCATCTACGGCCTCGCAAAGAAATTCGCCGGCCGCATGGCAAGCATCTGGCGGTTCGCACTCGACCTGACGTACCCCTCTGCCTCGTACACCACCGGTCACGAATTCAACCGCGGCATCTACAAAGCCTTTGCCAAGACCCAAATCGAAGATTTCTGGCTGGAATACTACTGCAACACAACCAACATCTCCAAGTCTCGCGCGGAGTTTCACACCAGCGGGTACGCCTGGCGATATGTCCGCGCGTCAATGTCACTGGCGGGTTTACTCCCCCCTCTGTGCGACGAAGGGAGCATGCTGCTTGACGGGGGGTACATTGACAACCTGACCGTCTCACACATGAAGTCCCTCGGCTCGGACGTGATCTTTGCCGTGGACGTGGGTGCGTTGGATGATAACACGCCGCAGCAATTCGGCGACACCCTCTCGGGGGTGTGGGCGTTTTTCAACCGGTGGAATCCGCTGAGCAGTGTGCCCAACCCGCCCACGCTGGCGGAGATACAGGCGAGGCTGGCGTATGTGAGCAGCGTGGACGCGCTGGAGAGGGCGAAGACGATGCCGGGGTGCTTTTACATGAGGCCGCCGATTGATGAGTACGGGACGTTGGACTTTGGGAAGTTTAACGAGATTTATGAGGTTGGGTATGAGTATGGACGGGGGTATCTGAGGGAGTTGAGGGAGAAGGGGGTGCTGCCGCTGATTGGGGAGGAGGGTGGGAAGGGGGATGGGGTGAAGGGGGAGGGGAGGGCGGGGTTGAGGAGGACTATGGCGCCGAGGAGGAATAGTATTTGATTTTTTCTTCCAGCGAGGGGTGGAGGGTAGAGATTAGCGTCTTTGTTTTTTTTGGGGTAAAGGTAGATAGATGGGGTGGGCATGTTGGGTGTTTTTGGTAGGGGGTGTTTATACATATTATTTACAATTGTTTTAACAAACTCCAGCCATGAGTATTATTTCTTCTGATATTCCCTTGCATGGGTGTTGATATCCCACTCCCACGCAATCACCAAGAGAAAATCACCACAAAACAGTAGTATTACAAACCATCCTCTGCCCCCTCAGCTCATCCACCACCTCCTTCTTGTGCCAGCACCTCGCGAACCGCTTCGCTTCGGACGGGTGATCGAACCCGATCAAGAACCTTGAATAAACCTTGATTTCCCCCTTGTTTTTTCCTCCTTCCGCCTGCTGCTCCGCTCCCTCCCCATTGCCATTCTCTTGTTGTTGATGTTGTTGTGACTCTGGCAGCCCCACCCAGGACATTGTCGCCCTCAGCGGGGTGATGCCCCCCCCCTTTTTTTTGGTCTTTGGCAGCAAGCCCCATGGGGTATTATCGTCATTTTTGATCAAGTGGTGGAGGTGGCGGGGGGTGAGCTTGCCGTTGTGGAGGCGGAGGAGGAGGTAACTTTCTGTTGTTTGGGTCGTCTGCTTGGGGGTGGTGGTGGTGGTGGTGGTGGTGGTGGTAGTGGTGTCGGAAAAGGGGTGGGGGAGGGGGAGACGGGGGTTGTTTGTTTTGGGGAGGGTGGTGGTTAGGTAGGTGGTGAGGAGGGAGGGTAAGGGGTGGAGGGAGGAGGTTATGTGGGGGACGTGGGGGGGGATGAGGGAGTAAGGTATAGGGGGGGGAGAAAAAGAGGGGGGGGATGGGGAAGGGGAAGGGGAAGGGGGGGAGGAGGATAGACGGGATAGGAGGGCGGAGCGGGAGAGGGAGTGTTGGGTTTTGAGGTGGGTGAGGTAGGAGAGGGCGGAGGGGCGGGTGGGGAAGAAGAGGTAGAAGAGTTCGGTTGGGGTGAGGTGGTGGGGGGTTCGGTGTTGGATCACTGTTATAGGGGGTTAGTGTTGGGGGGGGATGGTAAAAGGGACTGGGGGGCGGGGACCTTTATCGGGACCGCTGGTCCAGCCTTGGACGTGTTGGCCTGAGGGGGAGACGCGGTAGAAGTCTGATTCTAGGAGGTCTCGGGGGGCGGAGAGGAGGAGGACTGTTGGGACGTTGGGGTCTTGATTGGTGGTGGAGGTGTTGGTGGACTGGAGCTTCTTTAGCCACTCGCCCAGTTCTTGGTCGTCGTGGAGGGATATTCGGGGGGGTTCGGGGTCATCGTTTTGGGTGATGCTGGTGGTGGTGGTATTTGAAGAGGCTTTGGTTGGCTTGGGGGTGGGGGTTTTGGGGAAGAGCAGTTGGTAGAGGGAGGGTTTGGAACGGTTTGGTTTGTGGTTGGTTTTGGTTTTGGGTTTGGTTTTGGTTTCTGATGATGATGCGAAATGCCGACGGGCGGCTGTTGTGAGTTGCCATGGTTGTGATTTGAGTGGCTGCAGTATTTGCAGTCGTTTTGGTGGCATTTTGTGAGATGGCTCATGAAATCATGAGATTTCATGAGAGTATACAGTGAGTAAGTGAGTGAGCCGAGAGAGAGGTGGTTCCAGGTTGTGAAAAATGTGCCAAGACACGGCCCCACTCACGGGCCCGGGAACGCCTTCCGAGTCGGCGCCGGCAGGTCGTTCTTACCTGGAAATATATTCCAAAATCTGGTTGTTGAGAAAGCGTATTTCTTTGTGGCGTTTTATGTGCTATGTGGCTCAGGAGCGCCCCAGATCTAACACTCAGACTATTTCTTCTGACAGGTATGCATCAAAAATTTGCACCTCTTGCAATTCTCTCAGATGTGAAAAAATACTGATTTCGTTACAGCTGCAAATTTCTCGAATACGCCTTTCAACCAACTCAATAGGCCTTCAGAGCACATTGAAAGGCCTTGGATTATCTTCAATACGCCTCAGTAAATCCTTAAAAGGCCTTCAAAAGTCGTCAACAGGCCTAACACTATCTTTTGAGCACCTCAAAATGAAAAGTTTAGACTTCCGAATCCGGAAGCTACACGTCAACACCGACGCCGACAAGCGCTTGCAAAAACGGCAACCATCCCGAGTCTATGTCAACGAGGAGGCTCTTATCGAATTGACAGGCTCAAAAGACGGCGGCAGGGCTGTCTGTATCGAAAGGATCCATGAGGAAAATGCTGTAAGGCGAGAGGCCACCCTTTGGAAGGCCCCGGAAAAGCTCGACAAGGCCGTTACCCAGATGTACGACGTGTTTCGAGACGCTTGCGGCTTCAAACTCGGAGAATACGTTAGGATCACAGCTTTAGGCGGAGGCCTTCCAGATGCCGATGAAGTCATTGTTGAGCAAATGCCAGGCGTTGATGGTTCTCTACCAGACCCTATAACCCCCGAGGACGTAAGTGGGTGGGAATTTGTGCTTGCTGGCCGACTTTCACAGATCGAACACGTCTACGTAGGATGGATGATCAAGAACCTCTTCGTGAGGGGTCCGGATCGGTCATTTATCGTCACATCAGTCAATGGGAGATCTGCAGGAAACGCACGATATATCGACAGGAAAACCAGACTGGTTGTCGGGACGGCCGGGCCCAAGAAGGAGGCTGGCGAGGGACCCGTTAGATCTTCAGACAGAAAGCTAGAAGTAACGGGTATCAAGGGCCTGGACGTGCCCCTCAAGAAGCTCAACGACCTGCTCCGGGCCTTCACTTTCGGCGGCATCAAGAAGAGCTTCACCTTTCCGGGGATCGTCATACATGGTGGCCATGGTACTGGCAAAACGATGCTTCTTAACAGCTTGGCCAACACAGGATGGGGAACGGTCTTCCGTATCAAGTTCAAAGACAAGCTCAGCGAGATTCAGGAGACCTTTCAGACGGCAAAGCTCCAGCAACCGAGTATTATCCTGATCGACCAACTGGAGAGGCTCATTGACAAGGACCGTAGTAATCGGGATGCTGTCATTCTCGCCCTCTGCGATTTATTAGACGGTCTGGCGACAGAGACACTGACGAAAGGAGAGGCCCCTCAGGTACTCGTGGTGGCCACGTGCCTGGACTATACGTCTGACATACCCGAAGACCTCAAAGACCCCGGTCGTTTCACCTCCGAAATCTACCTCCCCATGCCCGATGTAGAGGGTCGGCGTGAGATTCTTTCTTCTTTGGATCTCTGTGTTCAGCCAGACCAGGAAGAAGAGCTTCTCCATCAGCTCAGCGCAAGCACCCACGCCTACAATGGCAAGGACCTCCGACGATTGGCAGATGAAGCCTGCTTGATCGGGACAACCCGCCACCTTTCTTCGCTGTCCGTTTCCGCGCCTACCCCTGACGCATCCCGTCTTCTTTCTCCTCCACCGGAAGCTGAAGAAGACGAGCCTTCCCCGGCTCCAGCTGCTGCTACTCTTATCCCGGCAGACTACCACAATGCCCTCCGGCTTGTCCGTCCATCACTCATGCATGACATCAACCTCAAGCCGCCCCCGATCCACTGGGACGACATCGCAGGCCAAGCCCTCGTCAAACAATCCCTCCGCAGAGCCGTCCGTCTGTCTCTGGAACCTCCCGAGGTCCTGGCACAATTCTTCGACCGTCCCCCCAAGGGGTTCCTGCTGTACGGTCCACCAGGTTGTTCCAAGACAATGGCCGCCCAAGCCATGGCTACGGAATCCGGTCTCAACTTCTTCGCTGTCAAGGGCGCCGAACTACTCAACATGTACGTGGGCGAGTCTGAGCGCGCCGTCCGCCGGCTGTTTCAGCGTGCCCGCGAAGTCGCCCCCAGTATGATATTCTTTGATGAAATCGACAGTATCGCTGGCCAACGCTCTGGTTTCTCGTCCTCGTCTTCCAAATCCAACGGTTCCAGCGGCGGTGTCAACGTGTTGACGACTCTTCTCAACGAAATGGACGGCTTCGAAGCGCTCCACGGCGTTGTCGTTCTTGCGGCTACCAATCGTCCCCATGCTCTTGACCCGGCATTGCTCCGCCCCGGTCGATTCGACGAGCTGATTTACGTCTCACCGCCGGATGAGGAGGCCCGCCGGGCGATCTTCACCAAGGTCGGCGCCAAGAGGAAGATGAATGATGACGTGGATATCGACCAGCTGGTGCAAGACACGGAGGGGTATTCGGGCGCAGAGATCAAGGGTATCTGCGCGGCTGCGGGAGTGGCGGCATACGACAGGTTCATCAAGGAGGGAGGTACGGACGTGGGCATACGGATGGGTGATTTGGAACAGGCTATTAAGAACCAAAAGAAGCAGATCACACGGGAGATGATCAAGGGTTTTGAAGACTGGGAGAGGCAGTTTGGCAAGGTTTAGAGGTCTGGGATTTTGTGGAATAGGTCTGATTACTGTTTAAATAGACCTACATGCTATCTAAATAGGCCTTCTTGGTATGTTTATACGCCTTTAACCATTCTGACATGTCTCCTTGCTATCTTTATATGCCCCATTACTATCTTGATATCCTGGTCTCATTTGTTTATGAGCCTCCAAGTGAGTGAACAAGACAAGCATAATGCTGACTGAGTATGGGGCCTTCATACTTTTATACACATGCACGCCCTGGACAAAATAATTGGTACTGCAAACAAGCAAACGTCTAATGATTGTTAACTTACACCCTTTTAAACATTAATTAGGCCTCTTAATTACTTTCAAAGGCGTGTTGACTATCTTTTAAGGCGTATTGACTATCTTTTAAGGTATATTAACTATCTTTTGACGTCTGTTAACTATGATTATTGATTTACTTTGCAGTTCCAGTTATTTTGTCTACGACGTGACATGCAACACTCCCAGGAATCGTGATCAAAACTCCAACTTCGGCGCTAACAAAAGGTCCAAGGCAACGGCCAGGTTTAAAACAGCTCTCTTGGGAACGGTTCCAGCACATCCATTGGACAATGGAAGTAAATACCCTCACCTAGGACAAACCAACGGCAGGCCGGAGAGACCGTTGGTGGTGTCGAACACAGACCAGTGTGTTCGCGGTTTATTTCCCCTATCAGAATGCCAACCAGGATCCCACAAGACATGGGATAAATTTAGCGACAACCCCCCGCCATTTTAGGGGACTTTTTCCCTCTCCACAGCCCCCGCCCCCCCAAAGCTGAGTGCCGAAGTGACGTCAAGTAACCCACCATTTTCTTATCACGGGGGACCACCGAGAAGAGAGAGAGTCACGAGCCAGCCACAAGGGAACAAGAAGACAGCGTGTGAAGTGCGACCTGAAGAGCTGCTGATACTACACTACTGCTGTGCGATAACAAGTTCAGACGGGAGCAACAAGAAACACAAGATAGCAATTTTGTATTTTATTTTATTTTTTTGGTTACGCTAGTTTATTCACTGGCGCGGGCACTCCGAAGTTCGACTGACTGACTGTTGACAACGTCTTTTTCCCCCAAGACCCTCCCTCCCTCCCCCTTCTTTCCCCGCAACCGCCGCCGTTCAGCCTTCTCTATTTTTCCCGCCCGCCGCAGCTCATCCCTTGCGAACGGTTGTCCGTGTCGCATTCTCGTTTTCGCCTGTCGCAAAACTACTTTGCGACCTTTTGCGACCAAGGGCGCGCAACAAAAGAAAGCAAAAACAACAGACAGTCGTAATATTCAACATATCGGCAGAGCGCCCGCGCGCGCACAACGTAGGACACACCATCCTGTTCCTGTTGTTGTTTCTTTTTTCCTCCTCCTCCTCCTCCTCCCTCAACTCGAGTCAAGCAATTTCCCAGACGAACAAACAAACTGAAACGAAACAGGTGGTCTGTTACTTTGGTGTCAACAAACAACAACAACCTACCACCTGACCTACCTACCACACCTAGAACCCTTACCTTTGCCCGAACCTCGATAACACCGAATAACTACACCATATATTACAGACCAAGCACAAGCACCGGCGACATCCGCCAAAAATGTCGTCCACCCTCGAAGCCAAAATCGTCATCCTCGGCTCCCAAGGCGTAGGCAAAACCTCCCTCGTAACCCGCTACTGCAAAGGCGCCTTTGACCCAGCCAAAACAACCTCCACAGTCGGGGCGTCGTTCATGACCAAGAGGGTAGTAGACACAGACACGGACACGCTCGTCCGCCTGCAAATATGGGATACCGGTAAACCCTCCCCTGCCCCCCCCCCCTCTCTTCTTCCCTCTCCCATATCTCTAACTATATATGTCTTCCCAGCCGGCCAAGAACGCTTCCGCTCCATCTCCCGCCTCTACTACCGCGGCGCAAACGCCTGCATCCTCTGCTACTCCATCACCGACTCCTCCTCCTTCCACGAAATGTCCCTCTGGCTCACCGAGCTCCGCCGCAACCTCCCCTCCGACATCATCCTCCACGTCGTCGGCACCAAAGCCGACATCGTCGCCAGGGACCCCTCCAAACGCCAAGTCCCCTTTGAGCGCTGCATCGCCTACGTGGCCGAGAACCTCGCCCCAGGCCGCGGCTCTACCCCCCCACCATCAGCAGCCATATTCGACCCCCCTTCCCAGCCGCCCATCCCGTCCTCCAACCCCCGCTCGTCGGGCTTGTTCAGCGCCATCTCCAGCAGCACAAAAGACGACGTGGGACCGAAATCCCCGAGCTCCAAACGCTCGAGCGGGTTCTGGGGACAAGAAGTAGGCTGGGACGCGTGTCATGAGATTTCTGCCGAGAGCGGGGAGGGGGTGGAGGAGGTTTTTAGGGTTGTGACGAGGAAATTGGTGGAGAGGGACAGGAAGATGAGGGCTGATTTGCTGGCTGCTTCGGGGGGGAGGGTGGATGGGCAGATGTTTGGGGGGCCGGAGACGCCTTTTTTCAGCAGTGTGGCTGCGACGGCGGGGACGGATGGGGAGGATGGGCAGCAGGGTGGTGGTGGGGGGGGGTATTTTGATCATCGGTTGGGGGGGAATGGTGGGGGGAGTTTTAGGGTGGGGAGGGATAGGAGGAGTTGGCTGTTTAGTCCGGGTTTTAGCACGCCGGGGTTGGGGACGGGGACGACGATGGGGGGGATGTCGTCTTCGAGGGAGGGGGGGGAGGGGGAGCAAGGGGGTAGGGGGGGGAGGTGTTGTTGATGGGGAGATAGGGCAGGAGAAGGGGAGGCGAGGAGGAGGAAGAAGAGGAGGAGGAGGAGGATATGATACCCAAGCGAGGAACGGACACTGAGGATAGAAAGTCTGGCACTTACTAGCATATGAGGCAACATTGGCATGGTGGGAGGGGGCGTTATTTCTGTTTGGCCTTTTCTTTCCCTTTTTCTTTTTTTTTTTAACAAGTTTTTTTTTCTTCTTCTTTCGTATATTTCTGTCTGGCATGGCATGGCATAGCATTTTCTTCTTCTTTTCTTCTTTTTTTCATTCTTGCAACAACAACACAAATCGGGATTTTGGGAATGGGGGATAGTACACTTACCTACTACCTACCTAGTGTAACCTTGTATGTGTAATGAGAACAGCACACAAAAATTGCATGGCGGAAGGATTTCTGGTTTTTTCCTTATCATGCCATTCTTGTCTGAATCTGCCAGGTTGTGAGGTGTAGCGAGGATCTTGCTTATATTGCTCAAGCAAGACTGAATCTCACTCAGGACCGAGAGATATATACCACCGAATAAGGCATCAAAAATTCCAACCCGACGAGACGATATGTCAGTCTCAAGGCATATCCTGCAGTGTGATGTGAACTGCACGCTGTACCTACCTACCTACCTACACCTATTGCTGATCCCTTCCTCCCAGCCAGCTTGCACATGGACAAGACAGCCACCACTCACACGACCGACCCCTTCCATGAAACGTTCACATCTTCACATCTTTCACACACATCATCCCAAAAAAGATCTCATGTACAATATATTAATAATTAAGGTATGTATAAGACTCTGCCCGCGCGCGTTGCACACACACGCCCCCCTCCCTTGCCCGCACCAACGCCTTTCCTGATATGCGTTGAATGTATACCCTTTCAACAGGGCGTGTGAATTTTGCAAAAAACCCATCGCAGTTGCAATATGTGTGTGTGTGTGTGTGTGTGTGTTGTTCGTGTAACTTTTTTCATCAATCACATCCCTTATTGCCTTTCCCTTTCCTTTGTCCTGTCCAAAGAACCCCCAATCCTCCCTCCCTCCCAAACCCAACCCTTTCTAAACTTTTCCCGCCGTGACTAACCGCCCCCCATCACAATCCCAAATCATGGATAGGTTTGGTCAACCGGGCCCCTGTTCATCGCTCACCGAGAAAAAATCAACGTTCTATAAAAGAATATGGCAATCACAATGCCCCACCACCACCACCACCACCTATTTACTGCGCCTTCTTGGCCCTAATCTCAGCCAGCTTGCGCTCACGGCGCTTCTTGGAAGCGGCCTCACCGGCCTCGGTGTCGAGGCAGTAGTCCCACCAGCGGAAAGAAGAGGCATAGTTGCCAATGAAGCGCTCGTGGTGAAGATCGTGGTGGTCAGCGCCGGCCCAGAAGGGGAGGATGTGGCGGAGGGACCAGGGGAAGTCGTAGCCGCTGTGGGCGTCGATGGCCTGGAAGAGGCGGAGGACGATCCAGAGGTACATGGTCACGAGGTGGAAGTCGTTGGTGATCAGCGTCCAGACGATGGGGCAGCCGACAATGCCGAAACCGAGGAGCATGACTTCGATGGGCGAGGCGTACTCGGCAGCGAGACCAAAGGGGGCGCTGTAGGTGTGGTGGAGCTTGTGGATCGACTTGTAGAGGGGGCCGTAGTGGAGCGCGCGGTGAAACCAGTAGTGCCAGGCATCTTCGAGGATGAAGAAGATGACGATTTGCATGGCGATCTTCCAGGCGGGAGGGAAGGGGGTGCCGTACTCCATGCCGAAGTAGGTGGCGATGGGGTGGAAGAGCCAGATCTGGGGGAGTTCGACGGTGCAGTGACTGATGAGGACGAGGGCGGCGCATTCCCACTGCTCTCTCCATGTTGGGACCTTGGTCTGGGGCGGTTGTTAGTCTGGCTTGCTAGTGCAGGTGCGTGTTTGCGCGCGCGCCAGAAACTCACGTTTTGTATCTTCCACTTGTTGAAGAAGGGGATGGCGTCGATGATGATCCAGGGGAGCGATCTGCCAAAGTAGACCAGCTCGTGCATGACGAAACTCATGATACCCGTCGCGATCGTGTCATTTTGCATCCAGAGGTACCAGGACTATGTGGACTGTCAGTGATCTCGGTCGAGATTGTCGAGATAGGGAGAGGTTCGCGCATACCGCCCAGAGACGCTCGGCAACGTTAAGGTCGACAGCGGCCTTGGAGACCTCGTCGAAGACATTAGAGAAGGTAGCTGTTGAACTCAGACCACCAATGGTCGAGTTACTGAACACAGAATGTTAGCTTTAGCTACAACGCGACGGGAGCGGTGAGTGGGATACGTACAGAGCGGCGTAAGCCATGATGGGTGATTATGATAAGGGTCCGCGCAAAGGCAGAGAGGAGAAGAAGTAAAAGTGTAGATGTAGAGATATCCCGACAGCCGGGAGAAGCGGTCGTAGATAAAGGGAAAAGAGAGGGAAAGAAAGACAACGGCCCCCAAGTCGAAGCTGGTCGCGCGCAATCGAGGAAGATAGGAGAGAGGCAACACACAAAAAAGGGTCAGGGATAGGATGGTTTTTTATCGAGTTCAATGCAAGCTCTCATAAGCCAATGGCACGGTTCACAGCTGCATCGGCCCACCTCCAAGAACCCCTTTCCGCCTTCCGTGCACGCCAAGTGGGGGCATGGCCAGCGAATCAGTTGGCTGCGTGGGATCAGTTGAACCAATCCGTTGTCGGTCGTCTGATGTGTGCCTGCCAAGACCCCATACACCGTTACCTGCATGTAAACGGCAATTTCCGCCTCTTTGGGAACGCTGTTTCTTCCGCTGTTCACCGCGTGTTTTGTTTCTTTTACTGACGTGTTTCGTTTCAACCTCTTGCTTGCAGGGCCACCGCTACTTGCCCATGTTGTCACCGAACCCAGAGAGAGTTTTGATATGAAAAGTGGCCGAGTGCTCTTTCGAGATCTCAACCTCTCCGTTTGACACTTTTTGACAAGCTGACAAAGTGGTATGCGTTTAAACGGTGCCTGCTTTGCAACAAAGTTGACAGCTTCACAGTTTGATGGCCACAGAGCCACTGGTACTGTACTTTCCAGTTTTAATAATTGATGCAAACATTTCTTCCTCAGCCCTGCGGTTCTTCCCAAAAACTTTCCAGTGTTACATCCATTGCATGGACGTGCATCGCTTGACAGTTCCAACCTCCCGCAGTTATTTCCATCGGCGTGATCTCATTTGAATATCTCACGACCGATCGTCCACGTTGTGGACAAAATAATCGAGACCACTACTTGGGTTGAAGCCATAACTTTACATTGCAGTCTCTATTATTCTGTCCAGGACGTGCCGGCTCCACCAGGGTGGGTTTGATTCGCACCAAACCGCCGGGTTTCCAGCTTCCGTCACAGTTCGGATGGCCTGATCGGTTCTCTCGGGAGCCGAAGTTCTGGACTCACCAACCTGAACTCCCGTCGCCACTTTTGCGCGTCTTCAACACAGCCCCTGAGCAATTACGTACGGCGGTGAAAGAAACCATAATCCGAACCGAAAGGGACGGCTGAAGTCTGCTAACTCGATATCCCAAACGGTCTTGGCCCTGAATACCCCGCCTAGCCTCGTTTGGGAACTCTATCAAAAAAATGTCGATTGTGGCCGAGTAGGTAACCCCATTTACCCATGTTTGAAAAGACGCATATGTTAACTTTGGCGTTTTTTTATCGTCATACAGTCGAGTGCGTCGCCTTGATGCGCATGTCGAGAAGTACTCACTTGTGCCTTTTGGGCTCAGCGAGGATGAGGAAAATGATGAGAATATCGAGATCTCTGCTCTGACGTCACCACGGGTTACTGAGCTTCTTCAGCTTGCAAAGGGGCTCTCTTCCAGCTCACTCTCACGGGGTCACGTTTCCAAAAGACGAATTCGAAGCTCCTTGGTTGAATCTGGCCTGACAGGCGAAGCACACAATGAGCAGTTCGAAGCAAAATCTGGTTTGGAGACGGATGCCGAATGGGTCTTGGTTGCAAAGGCTACTGTTCAAACATACGGTCTTATACTGAGCTCCCTGCTTGGTCAGATAACACCACTGAGCGACGATATCTGGTATTGGGATGAGATACTGAGCTCCTACCCGAACAGCCTTCTTTACACAATGCAGACGTCACCGGTGCGGATGGGGGAGTGGACCAAAGAGATCTGGCTGGAAAGCCTGCATCGTTTTGAGGACTGGCGAGTGGAACAATTCATCCATCTTTCAACCCATCGATCCCGGCGCGAGTCTAGAACACAGAGCGAGGTTGAGGAACTCAACGTGACCCCATCGATTCAATCAGAAGCAGAGTCTGGTGATAACGACGCCTCCGCCCAGTCTGTAGCGGGACTCAACTTGACACAACAATGGCGGCAGTTTTATGGCATTGTCCGAGAAAGCATCGCGGACAAGTCTCTGAGTAACATCAGGCATGTCCTCAGTCGGGTTGATATTGGCCGTTCCGATGCTCGACGCAAGCTGGCTCGTCTCCAAAAACTTCGGGAAATGACGGCAACCGGCCTGGGCGTACTCTTGGACGAGGGACTCGACTTACGGACACCAGACCAGGGTGAAGTGAGGCAAGAGGATGCCTACAACGAGGAGTGGCGAGTGGTGCTGGAGCGAAGCGTTGCTCTGATGGACTCCATTCTCTTCGGTTCTCTCACGCTGGAACACAACATGAAAGAGTTCGAAGACAAGATCTTTCGGGGTGTTGAGCAGGATCCTGAGTTATCCATTCACATCGATAATGCCGCGGAGGCTGCTGCAAGACCTGCTATCATCGCCCGTCGGCTTCTCAACATCCTTGATGAGGGCATTCCCCGGCATGCCGTGTCTGCCTCGATGCTGGCCCGTAAGAATGGTCGCCCTTCTAGACTCGTCAGATACTGGATTCCGGCTATTGCTCTCCTTCTTTCGTCCTCGACCATCCTGCGGGTTCTTGTGCACAGGAAAGCCGACATTATCAACTGGATACGGGATCTGGGTGTGACAACAAGAGACTTTTGGTTCAACTGGGTTGTTGAGCCGATTAAGAAGGTGATCGGTACGATCCGCCACGATGAAACCAGCGAAATCGCCATCATGAGCCGTGACAGCTTGAAAGCCGATCGCGAAAGTCTGGAGCGCATGGTGGTTGAGTTTTCTCGAGACAACCCCGACATTGCTGTCGGTAACTCAACCATTACCGAGGCCCAGATTGCTGAGATCCGGACTCGGGTGAAGGAGGGCGATGTCACTCCTATCCTCAAAGCATACGAAAAGGATCTGAAGAAGCCCTTTGTGGGCGCCATCAGAGGAGATTTGGTCCGGTCGGTTCTCATCCAGGTGCAGAAGACAAAGGTTGACCTTGAGGTGGCCATCAGCGGCATTGATGCGCTGCTCAAGAGCCAAGAATTGGTCTTTGGGTTCATTGGGCTGACACCTGGTATTCTTGGTAAGTTTCGAATAACTCTTGATATTCCGGACATGGCTAACGCGATGCAGTTTCCATTGGGATTTTTCAATATCTTAGAACAGCCTTCGGCAGCCGCAAGGGCCTGCGCCGTGGTAAACGAGCCCGACGCACTCGCCGGGTCTTGCGGAAAATGGACAGGATCTTGACCGAGGCACAGCACAACCAAGACAACACCATCTCATACCGGGACCGCGGCCTATTGGTCTGTGAAGCTCACGTTCTGCGCAGCCTGACAGAAGGTGTTCTTCCCCGTGAGGTTGAAAAGGAGTTTATGGAGGATCTTGATGAGTTTGCGAAGGTTAGGGCGGTGCCCGAGTTGTACAGGGTGCTCGATAGGATTCGTTGGGCATATGCGGAATGGCTGATGAAGTGATGACATGAAATTACGGCCTTGAAAGATGATTAATAGGCCCTTTGGTAGTATAAAGAGACGTTAAATAGTTATTATGGGCTTTAAAAGATAGCGATATCCTCTTAAAGATGGCTAGGTAGTCGAGAGGGTTGTTTGAATCAGTCGAAGGCGTATTAAATGGCGTATTGACTAGCGTTTAAGGCCTGTTAATTATTTTTAGGGGCATGTTAATTATCTTAAAGGCCTGTTTATTGTATCTTCCAAAGCCTTCATATGTACGAGGAATGTCAAGATGGCTGATTGATAACACGTTGTGGCGTACTCCATAGTGGGGCTTGTCTGTGTGACCCCTTGGCCCCAGCGCCGCCCAGGCCTTGTGCTTGCTGCTGCCAAGACCCCTTGGTGACCTGTGGCCGTCCCTCGTTGTGCATGACCTCCCAAGCTTCCAGTTGCGTGTTGAGGCTCACTCTAGGACAATTTGCAAAGGACGTCACCGATTGCTCTTTGTCGCCATCATTTCCCACCGAGCCCGGTTGTGTTTTTTTAACCATCCCGACACGCCGGCCGCCGCCGCCAAGTTTCTCTCCACCAGTGCGGTTGCAACCTAGAACACGACGCTTTGATTACGCAGTGCCTTAGCAACAGCACTCCCCCCCCCCGGATTCCTCTCTTGACTTTCTTACCTGCCGTAGCCGTTGCTGTGTAAGTTCAAGCCATTCATCCTTCCTGCCCACCCTCACCGACTTTACACAACTACCGGTGATAAGGCCCCGTCCCTGCCCTTTTGCTCATTAGTTCCCTGATTCACCGTGGGACCCAAACTTTGTGTCATACCAAACAAAGCTGCTGTTGTTGCCGTTGCCGCCGCCGCCGTGCCGCTCCGTCGTCCATCTTCGACCAGAATACATCCAAAAATTCCACTGTTGCTGACCCGTGTCACTCCTTTCTCCGCAGTTCGGTCCCCTCTCGATACACATACCAAAACCCAATCTGCCAAAGTCTCTTTCGATTGTGCGCAATTACGATTTACCTGCCGCTGCCATCAAGACAAGGCCCAACGTAACCACACCCTTTGACTTTCCCTGAGCGAGAACCATCAAAACCCGACCTCGAGAGTTTATTCCCCGACGTGCCGAACCTATACCTCGAATCGATTCTACATACTATTCTACAGAGACAGATCCATCACCGCCCACCATGTCGAGTAACAGGAATTACGACTTTTTGGTATGGCAAACCCCCTATTTCCATGATACAACAACCTCTCCGGCCACTCCGGTCCCTCCCCTCCCCCCACCCCCCCCCCCCCAATATCTCTCGCGCGAAACCGATAGCCATATCCCCCCCCAATATACTAACTCTTTTGCTTTTTTTGTCTGGTTATATAGATCAAGCTCCTGCTGATCGGAGACTCGGGCGTGGGCAAGTCCTGCTGCCTCCTCCGCTTCTCGGAGGACTCGTTCACACCCTCGTTCATCACCACGATCGGCATCGACTTCAAGATTAGGACGATCGAGCTGGACGGCAAGCGCGTGAAGCTTCAGATTTGGGACACGGCCGGTCAGGAGCGGTTCAGGACGATCACGACGGCGTATTACCGGGGCGCGATGGGCATCTTGCTGGTGTATGATGTGACGGATGAAAGGTCGTTTAACAGTATGTCTCCCACTACTTGGGTCCCCCCGCCCCACCCCCTGAGGTAAATGACTGACATGGATGGATTTTTAGACATTCGCACTTGGTTCGCCAACGTCGAGCAACACGCCACCGAGGGCGTCAACAAGATTTTGATTGGCAACAAGTGCGACTGGGAAGAGAAGCGGGTGGTGTCGACGGAACGGGGCCAGGCGCTCGCGGACGAGTTGGGGATCCCGTTTTTGGAGGTGTCGGCCAAGACGAATGAGAATATCGAAAAGGCGTTTTACAGCCTGGCGGCGGATATCAAGAAGAGGATCATCGACACGAGCAAGACGGAGCAAGGGGGTGCTGGGTCGTCGACGGGGGTGAATGTTGGTGGGCAGGCTGGGGGTGATAAGGGTGGTGGTTGCTGCTAATGGGGGTTGGAGGTTGAGAGTGTGGATGGGGGGGAGGGAGGCGCATAAAGAGACAAATAAATGCCTGTTCTTTTTGGCAAATGACGGAAGAGAAGAAGGAGCAATACAGGGAGGGGTTGTATTCGTTTATTACTGCTGGGGAACTCTTTTTTTTTTTCCATTGGGATTGCTGCTGGTTATTATGATTGGAGGTGGAGAGTGGAGAGGAGGGAGGGAAGGAAGCAAAGCATACGCGATGGGTTGATAAACACGGGTAGGGCAAATGCAAATATTTGGGGTGTTTCTATTTTTATTTTTGTTTGAGTTTTTTTCATGTTTTTTTTTTTCAATGACAGGCAAGACAAGAGAGATGAGATGTCGATGGTACCAGAGTGAGATATTGTGTGTGTGTGTGTGTGTGTGTGTGCGCGCGAACTCGCCCCTAAGAGAGAGAGAATGTGAACGTGGAAGAGGAATGATAGGGGGGGAAGGGGGGGCAGCCCACCCACAGATGAGGCGGCGCCGAGTAAAGGTGATTCCATCCACGAGAACTGGGCGCTCGTGGTGTTGATGTCGGTCGTGGTTTTTGCTCAGATACCTCGGCGATCTCTGGAATTTGGTAGGGGGGACGGGGGGTGGGTATAAATAAGGGGTTGGAAGGGCAGAAACAATGGGTGAGTAGAAGTGAGGGGGAGGGTCTGAGGAGAAGGACGTGGTCTTTCAGCAGTGGTAGAATGAAATTTTGAGGTGGTTGAGTCTGGGACCTGTAGATGGAGTTGATGCTCGACATTGTGAGTGTAGAGAGGGATAAGGGGGGGAGGCGGGGGGGGAGTGTAGATCAGAGCACACTTATCCACCGGTTTTAAATACATTTGAAGTTTCTGTTATTTTCTTTTAATGCTGATATGGGTATAATGTGTCTTTTGAATGTTGGATTGTTTTGCTGATTCTCAGAGAGCTGAGAACGTAAGGTATGTTTGAAAGTGAAATCTGATGCAAGTTCATCTTTTGGGGGGGGGGGGGGTGTATGAGCATAGATGGGCCAAGCTATCTGAATTTGAGGGTGCGTACCTAAAAGAGAGTGAGTTGGTGGTTGTTGGAAAGGTCGAGGAAAGCGAGTTTGTGTGGTTGGTTGAATGGAGGGAATTAAGAATGGATTTTTTCAAGGTATAATAACATTGGGAGTCGGATGACTATATTTTTGTTGGAGTGTTTATGTTGGTTGGGCTTGACTTTTCTGGGGAAAGTAGAGGGAAGTCTCGAGTGTTGGAATGGAATTCTTTTTTTGCGGTGAAATTATTGCGACTTTTTGCAACTTTGGAAGGGAAAATAAATAATCTTGAAATAAATCACAAGCGTCAAAGGCTGTGGCAATCGGTGAGAACATCAAGAGAGAGAAAATCCAGCCTGGGAGATGAGATGAGATGGCGAGAGGAACCTGGTCTTTAGGCAACCTGGATGTAAACACCCACCACGTTGTTCGAGTCCCAGTCAAGTTCGTCATGTCAACAAACAACCAAAAAAAAAGAAGAAAAAAAAGAAGGAAAGAAAAAAGGAAAAAAGAAAACGGAAAGAAAAAGAAAGAAAAAAAAGAAAAAAAAGAGGGGGGAAAAAAGAAAAAGAGAGGGGAAAAGAAAGAAAAAGAAGAAAGAAAAAAAAGAAGGAAAAAATGAGTTTGGAAGAGGGAAAAGGGCAAAAGATGGACGCACCGGGGTTCGAACCCGGGACCTTCACATGGAGCAATGCGTAATGATAGGTCACCCTTTTCTACCGCCCAAGGAGCAATGTTGAAGAGCAAACGAACATTAGAATTAATTGCAAATGAGACGTCGTAACCACTTGACCATACGCCCTGGTATTTGTTTTGTTGTGTGTATGGTCCCGGCGACGGCGCTATAACGTGGGGGGAGCAACTTGGGGAGGGAAGGAGCGACTTGCTGGGCTGGGAGTTACCCTGGGAGGGAAGGAGGGGTGGGTGTCTGCTGGTGGTGTTGGTGGGTTTGGGATAGGGTTGTCTTGGGATTATGATGAGGGAGATGGGGAGGTTTGGGCTGGGTGGTGTTGTGAGGTGTGTGGGTTGTGATGTTTGTTGTGGTGTTCGACTGCTCTGCTCAACGACAAAGTTATCTTATATGCCAATGGTTATCCCACTGGGGAGGGGGAATGAGGTCTATTTATGTCTCTCCTTTCAATTAATACGGTACTGTCCGAGATTTATTTAATCATGAATCAAAAACAAAAGAATGGACGCGCTGGGGTTCGAACCCAGGCCTCTATGGAGGACTGCCTTGGACTTGTACGACTTCATCACAGCTACATGGTAGGGTGAGAAGGAGGTAAGAGAAACTAGTACATAGAAGTCTTGACCACTGGACCACACGCCCTGGCTTTTGTTATTGATATTTGCTATACGGTTGGGATATTATATGCAGGTGGTTGTATGTGCTTGGCAGGTAGATACCCGTGAGAGTCTGTTTGCCTGGAGGGGCAAAGAGGAGTGAGACGGCAGGCAGTCAATGGATAGAGGGACAGCGGCATGATGAACTTAGCTTAGGGAACATTGTCTTGTTGAGAGCACCTATCAACGCAAAAGCACTGTCGTCTACGACGCTCACATCACATACCTATCTCACCATATAACAGCACAGCACACAAAGTCATGAAGAACCTTTAACCCCCGAGACCAAAAGAAAAACGGCAAAAATGATGATGGACGCACTAGGATTCGAACCTAGGTCCTCAAGAGCCATAGCTATCTCACCAGTGTCAACGGGGATCCCGCTCGTGTTGAACGGGGACTTGGCACTCTGTAGATCCGAACCACTGACAGAGGCTCCTGACGGAGCGTGTTATGGGCTACGAATGCTACAGAATGATGGCTCTCGAGAAATCGTGACCACTAGACCATACGCCCTGAAGTAGTTGTTGATGTGGCGGGGGAGGAAGGATGTATATAAAGTGTGGTAAGTCATGATGTGGCGATTGAGGGTGTTTGTTTCTGTCGTGGTGATTGAGGGTGACAAACGGGAGATGGTAGGATGCCATATCCCATGTTTTACTGCTCGACAAACCTGGCATGAGGAATTAATTAGGGGTGTCCTAGCTCTGGCTGATCAAGAACTACCTGCGAAGAGAAGGCGACATAAGAAGAAAAAGATTAGATAGATACTAGAGGGGAAGAAAAAAAGAGAAAAAGATCAAGAAATAGACGTACCGGGGTTTGAACCCGGGACCCTCTCATACCAAGGACCTGCTGTCCAACCACTGCGCAACATCCCGTCCTATCTAGGGGTAGGGATTTATTAGGTCTTGCAGGGAGGGCTCAGAAGTGCGAGTGAGATGTCCTACCACTGGACCATACGCCCTTTGAAAGTCGTTGGAACAAGGAGGGAGGGAGGATGTATATCAAGTGCGCTGGTTGCGTTTGTCTACCTTATAACGTGGGGAATCACAACCTGTTGACAGACAAGAGTATGCTTTTGTCAATGGGGTGATGATGTGATCTGAAGCCATTCCATTCACTGGAAGAAACCTGGCATGATGGTGATATTGTGCTTTGACACAATATTCACTCTCCCCATTGACTGCGTTCTATGAGAACTAGATAGGTAGGTTGCCTCAAATCCCCCATCCCGCGTCTTGCCCTTTACCAGCCGTGCCCCCAAGTCTCATCCTCAGGATCTACCGCGCATGACATGCACATACACCCACCCAGAACCTTGATTTGTATGCTGTGATTGTGATGTTCTCGGCTTATATCAACCCCCCGTTTCATCGACCGTGTGAAAAGACGGGATATTAGGTGGATAGATTTATGATTAATGGGTGGATTTGTTTCTTCATCCCATCTTCATCACAGAAAATTCCCAAACACTTGCATCCGGCAGCCGGCAGCGGTACCAGCCGTGGGATGTGCCTTAATTTGAGATGACGAGGTGACAGACGAGTGTATATCACTGGGCTGGTCCTTGATGTTTGGTGTTTCGAGGGTCTCTTTCGTTCTGTGCTGCTCGATTCTTTTCCACTTACGCTCTTTCTAATTTCTTCTACTTCAGAGGTATGTTGCTTGTGATGTTGCTTTGAAATATGTGCTGATATCTTCTAGCTGTGCTCCTTCCATTCTTTCATTCTATTCCCATCCTTGTTTGCAGGCAGACTTCTCACAGAATACCACCCATCATGAAGACCGCAGTTCTACTTCTTTCCGTTGGCCTGGCGTCAGCCCAGGTCTTGAACAACAATTCCACCGGCATTTTCAGCAACTCCACCAGCAGCTTTGCTTCGCCCAATATCGATCTTGATAACTTGAACTTGGGTGGACAGGTAGATCTCAACAGCCTGAACGTCAACGGTCTTAACCTAGGCAATATCGACCTCGGAAATCAAGATGCGATTGTTGATGCTATCCTGGCTATGCTCAGCGGGTTCTGTTTGGGTGGGCAGCTGAACCGTAATAACATCCTGGGCTTTGGCTTCAACAATGATGTCGATCTGTTCTTTCAGCTTGCTCAGCTGCAACAATTTCAACAGCTCGGCTTTCTCAATCTAGGGGGCGTTCAAAATCTGTTCAGCAAGGGGAGGGTGCTTGGGGGTTTCAACTTAGGTCCGTATACTTCTCTTGTCCCCCACGAGTGAGTGAAGCATTTGCTGATGAATGTCGCTAGGCCTCTTCAAGCGAGAAATCGCCGATGCCAGGAAAACCATGAAGCGGACCGCACTTCGCCGCGGCCAGTATGCCAGACGTCAGTCGTGTGCTCAAGGATCTGGATCAGGCACGATTGGTTCGGGCTTTGGTGGTCAGGAAGAAGCTGCTTTCACCATTGCAACGGCCGAGAACCCGCCCTTGGAGACAGCAACTGGGACGGCGACTGCAGACTTCACGATCGCCACGGCTGACCCTGGAGTTGATGATCTTGTTGAGTCCGTTGCTTCGGCAGATTTTGGGGCAGTTTTCAGCATTGCCACCGCAAACCCAGATGTTGTCGTTGGTGCCGCCAGTGTTGCTTCTACGTCATCCGCCGACGTTGCTACTGTCACTGCTGCTGTTGCTTCAGCTTCAGCTGTTGTTCAAGCTTTTGCTACAATCACCGCTGAGGCAGCAGCAGCTCCTGCTTCCGTTGCTGTTCCAGCCGCAGCAGAGACCGCTGTTCCGGCTGTTGCCGCTGAGGAAGTCGAGGAGGCTGATGTGGAGGAAGTTGTGGATAACCTGTCGGACCTCACACGTTAAGGGATGAACGGCTCGGGAACTTTTCAGGGGTTCCTGAAGAGAAGGAGCTCAACCCTGTGCGGGCCGTCCCAAGAACTTGGTGACAGTTGGGTCAGGACCAGGAGTCTGCTCTAAACATCCGATGAGCTTCCGGCTGAAAGGCCGGGGTTACAGACGTATGAGTGACTGGGTGCTGGGAAGGAGTAAAGTCCGGTCTCCACGCAACAGTGTGGGACAGGGTTCTGGAGCTTCAGCGTTGTGCTGTGTCCGGTCCCTGGCTGCCAGGAATGGCTGGGGGTGCGGCAGATGCCGGGGCCGGCCTCCAGAGGTTTGTTGTTTGTTAGGGTTTCTTCAGATGATCATGATAATGTAATTAGATTGGGCTATGTATACAACGATTAGTATGAACTTGGGATGATTCTGCTACTGCTGGAACATACTTGATGATTGATGATCTCGTGGTTCTAATTTGGGAGACCACACTGCTTCGTTATCTTCAGATGGTGGTGTGCCTACATGGTGCCTGCATGCTGTGCCTGTCCGTAGCTGTCATCGCAAGACGTGGTGCAATCCTGAGATGGCGTGCTGTCTGTGGTTGGCTGAAGGTGAGGACACAGACATGTCAAGAGCCCCCTTCTTCAGTCGGAACTCGCACAGATCCGGTGGCCAAGGCATCCAAGTCAGGTGAAGGAATTCAAGCGAGGCCATTCCCGTGTTGAAAAGAGCAATGCCATGGATTTGACTGCTTCAAAGTGTGCCATCTGCGACATGTGTTGTGTGTCTCTGCATGAGCGCTCGGTCCCGTCGTTGCAGGTGCACGGCTTAAAGATGGCAAGCAGCCAATCAGGAGCTCCAATCACCCCCCTTGGGGTCTTGGGGTGGCACCCCCAGGCACTGTAACGTTGACAGGGGCTTCCCGCTAATCGGCTTCAGACCTTTCAGCCTCTCCCGCCCCAGAGGACCCGCTATTTAGCCACTTTTCGCCAAACAAGTGCCGGAATTGGGGGGCCTCATGGGGCTTGCCAGGCCTGAAACACCACAACACCTCTCGGCAATCGGATGGGTCCAACTAAGCTTAATCACCAACCTCGAATTGACGACGTTTGCCCCATCTGGATGGTTACCTTTCCTTTCGGCTGAACACTAATGTACTCCTTGCCAGTGTGATGGACTGAGAGAACCTCGACGGCCAGCTTGGCTATCACCTCGGTTCCAGCCGCGAAGGGGTCAAGGTCCGGGTCATCAATCTATTCGGTGCTGAGAGTGAACTGTGGTGAATACAGATGGCCATAACCCAGGCCGTCGAGGAAGATCTGGTCTAGACAGCTCATGTTTTCATCTGTTTTGTAAAATCCCCGAGCCCTGCTAACGGCATACAGAAGGAGCACTGTCATGTTGGAACACCCGTTCCCGAATTTGGCTCTATTCTTTTCCCAGGAGCACATGGCTCCTCGAAACACTCGAAACAAGCTGCTCATCCTCGGCGGTGGTCAAGAATGGCCACCGAGCGTCTCTCCACGGCCTCCGGGACATCAGATGGTACCTGTATTTCCCCGCAAAATGGCCTCGACCTGGGAGTATCCTGTCATTGTACCCCCGCCCCCCACTCGGGAGCTGGAGAGTAGTCCCTTGATATCGGAATGTTACCATGCTGCATACACTACATCCTGATGTGCCAGCCAGTCGACTTTGCCAACCACTCTTTGGTGTTTCTCTTGGCGACAGAACAGTCCCAGATGGCCTCGGCCACAGAGCTTTCCGTACCATGACGTTGCCGCAGGTGCCGAGTGTTCTCGACTACCCTCCCTCCCTGTGCAGGGCATATCCCCGTCTCGGCGGTTTTGTTCTTGATGTGCCCTGGGTTGCCTTGACGTTCTCGGTTCTTTGGTTCCACCACGACATCGTCAACACATCCCGGCACATCCTGGCTTGCCCTGTCTGTGGTGTTTTACCCACCCGCCTCCGTCCAGTGACGCCTGACGCCTGACACGCTTCGGATGAGTGCGTGCTCTCCTTTCCGAACATCACGGCGTCT
This sequence comes from Cercophora samala, assembly GCA_030512305.1. NCBI lineage: Eukaryota > Fungi > Ascomycota > Sordariomycetes > Sordariales > Lasiosphaeriaceae > Cercophora > Cercophora samala. The sequence continues at coordinate 76,720 of JAULSY010000014.1, forward strand.
CCCTGAAATCCTTGGCACGCAACTCCTGCTCCCATCTTTGCCATCATCGTCGCCTCTGGTCCTTGGCACGTTCGAGCCACCATATAAGGTGACTTGATCTCCCGTTCTGTCCTGACTTTTGTTTCTTCATCCCATTCACAACTCCAGCTTTCCAAGGCCCGTTCGCCATCTTCTTTCAGTCATTCATTCTTCAGAGGTAAGCCCACCAAACAAAAGAACCATTCGAATGAAACAATGTATCGAGGCTAACCCGGTCAATCATAGCTGTGCTCGCTGTTCGCTTCATTCCTTCAATTTTTGAACATTTTTGAGCTGTGCTCTTAACCTTTATAATCCTTTAATCTCTTTGTTCGAAAGTCGTTCACTCAACAACAAAAACATCAGTCAAAATGAAGTTCTTCACCGTCGTCGTCTCTACCCTCGCCGCCATGGTTGCCGCTGCCCCTGCTGTCGCTCCCGCCAGCACCGAGGTTGACAAGCGTGCCTTCGCCTTCGATATCAATGCCTTCAATGGTCTCAAGGGCTTCAACCAGGTCAACCTGAACTACCTCCTCAACATCAACTCTTTGCAAGTTGGTCTCCTCGGCAACCTCGCCAATGTCAACAACTTCAACATCTTGCAATTCCAAGGTCTCTTTGCTCAGCAGAAGTTCGATCTCCAGTCTCTCCTTCAGCTCCAGCAACTCCACACCTTCCTCCAGATCCACCAGCTCGGTGTTCTCAACGGCTTTGATCTCAAGGGCCTCCAGCTCCAGCAGCTCCAGCTCGGTCTCCTCAACAACGTTGGCCTGCTCGATCTCCAGCAGTTCATCTCCCCCAACGTCATTGGCCAGGTCACGACCATTGGCAACTCAGGTGAGTAACTTTTCTTTTCTATCGCATGCACAGACCTCAGCCCAATACATCGTCTTGTTCTTTTCGGCAAACGTGTGTATTCACACGAGACCCCAAGCCCCGGTTGCCTTCAACCCCAACCTGGTGTCTGGCTCGTCTCCCAGTGTTGCCGCTCCGAGCCCTAGTGTTGCCCCTTCTAGTGGCGAGGGCTCGAACGTGGTCACTGCGGAAGAGCAAGATGCTCAGGAGGGCCGGAGCAACCTCGACTAGAGGGCTACATAGGTGCCAAACGACGCCGACATACCTCGCCCCGTCCTGCAGTCCTTCAGCAAATAACCCCTTTTTCGGATCCATTGGCTAATTCTGGATTTCTCTTGCAAAAAGTCCGCCTCCCCATCAAGGAGTAAACGGCGACCATGATGAAAAAGTAATGCAACACCACCATCCACCTCTCCACCACCATCAAAAAATATGACGAGAAACACCACCACCACCCACGAAAGATTTCATCCCTCTCTGCCACCTCACAGGCGGCACAGCGACAGAGAAAAAACGACAGATACGAAACCCAACAATAATGACAACAAAACGTGGGAATGGAGATAGGCAAAAAAGCAGCAGTGTTCTAGTGTGATGTCAGCGGGGGCTTCCTCTTGTTCTTTTTCATCCATAGAAAGTCAGGGGGGGGGATTTTCCAAAGACGGGAAACTAGTGATAAAATCAATCTCTATTTCTACACACTTTTTTTTTGATTTCACTGTCTGGTTTTGTTCTATCTCCTGGTGGTGGTTTCTTTTTTTCCAAAACTAGTATCTCCCCCCTTTTTTGCTTCTGGTAGCGGCGCGGGGTGTTTTGCGGTAGATCTAGCTTTTTTTCTTCTTCTTTCACTTTTCTTCAGACCACAGGACGATGATGCTATTTTATTTCTTTTGTATGACAGATGACGACGAAAAGAGAAAGGGGGGGTTATATAACATGGAACAGGGGGGGAACAGTTAGAATTGTGATGAATGTATATGGATGATTTTCTTTTCCTATTTAGTTAGGTTAGGTAAGGGGGGGGGGGGGGGGGAAGAATGGTGGGGAAAGCTGGGATCGATAGTTGTTGGGAAGTGTGTGTGGAATATCAACCGGATTGGTTTTCCTAGAACATGAGGGTTTCCCTGTGATTGTGAATGTGACTTTGCTGTGTTTTTTTCTCTGGTAGGTATTTCGAGAAGCAATGGTTTGAGTGTTTGGGGATGTGAAACGTAAAGTGAAAGAGAGGGTACCGCATGATCGGGAGGTTGGTGGAGCCGAAGTTGAGGTGGGGGGGGTGGGGGGGGGGAAGGGGGGTTGTTCCTTGGGATGTGGTGTGGTGTGGTGGGCGGGTTGGGTGTATGTGACGGTTGGTGTTGGATCGGCGGGCTTTTGGGGACGGGAGGGGAAAAGAGGAGAGACGGGCACGGGGGGTGGGTAAATAGGGAGACAGATTGCCCCCCCCCCCCAAAAGAAAAACACACAATGAGTAGTAGAGATGAGGTACCTACTTAACCTTGATTACTACCTATATAGGTAGGTACCTAGGTATGCAACAGGCTTGGACAAAGAGATCAGTGGCTGGGGGGGGGGGGAGGGCAGGTTCCTCATGCTGAGTAAGGTAGTGAATGTTTGTTATCTCCATAATCATGGCAACTACCTACCTAGTGCTCAAGGCCTCCTAGGTATGTACATACAATAGCCAACAGTGTCTGTCTTGTGAAGCGGTTGGCATCCATGCCTGCTTGGCGGTTTTGATGGGGGGCTCAACGGGTTTGACGGTAGTGATTGAGCTTAGGTAGGTAAGGAGGATATTAGCGATTGAGGGTTAAGGTTGGAGGCTTGCCCGTCTCGAGGCACGATAAAAAAAAGGGGGGGTGCTGGTTGGGAAAAAGGAAGAGATGGGATGTATTGAAACCTGGGATAAAATACTCGAGACGAGAGGGAGATTGGATTGGAGGGGGGGGAAGTGCGAAGGGGGGGAACGGATCATGGGATGTTGATGTCATGGAGTTGTGGTGGGAGGGAGCAAGTAGTAGGTACGTATTTTATGCAATAGATGCAAGCAGGCAGCGCACATGTGTGTGTGTATGATGGTTTGGGTAGGAAGGAAATACTTCACCGCCCCTACCTGGTTGTTTGATCTTTAGAAGAATCTGAGGGGGAAGCTCGTGGGTGGGTGAGGTGGGCGAGGTGGGTGAGGTGGTTATCATCCTCGAGAAGAAAAGAAAAAGTCTGAGTGTCATGCGCAAGAAAGGTATCTTTGGTGTTAGGGGTGTCTACCTATTGAGGCGAGACTAGAATATCGTGGAGAACTTGCTGTCATGACAACCGCCAAAAAAGGCAAAAGCATCTACCATCCCCGGGTAGGTTGAGAGGGCTGTATACCTATGAAGAATACCGAGAATATATCACTGTAGAGATAGCCTTTCGGCCTTTCTACATGTTTATTATACCTAGCGAGTGATGTTAACAAATTAATTACTTTGTTAAGTTTTGGTATAATGCTTTGGGAGGGCAGTGAAAGACGGGACTGAGGCAGTACTTTTAATCCTCTTGTGTAGATTAGGAGAATTATACCCCAGGAAAAGTACCCTGTGGGTTGTTCTACCTTGCATGGCACCTGTGCGGGTATATCTGAGCGTTTCGGGTTCCTGGCCAGACTTGAAATGTCCTGCGAGAAGATCGCGATGGTGTTGGCTTCAACAAACACTGAAATGTTTACATTATGACATGTTTTCTTTTTCTCGGACAAAACATATAAACATCACCGGGGCCGGACAGGTTGTCTCGGAGTCTTGATTGTGTAGATCCTTTTGCGTTGGAAATCTCTTGAATGAGTCGAGAAGAGGTTGGGGTATTGTCAGCCCTTGAGTCTCGGCTTTGTCAAGAGTCTCGGTGGTGAAATGAGTATTTGGACTCGGGGTGGTTGTGTGTCTGTGGTGGTGACGATGGAGGAATGATTCAGGGGTAAAAAGGGGTAAATGTGTATACAGGGTTAGGGTTTTCAGCGTATCAGTTTGGACATTCGTGACTTTGGGGCTTTGTCCTGCGGACGCCGGATCTCATTGGCAAAATGTTTTAAGAAATAGAAGAGCCTCAAATGTAAATCCCGTGATCTTTGGCGTCGAGAGAATCAAGGAAAACCCTCCTTGTCTTGTTCGTATCCTGACACCCACAGCCTCGTCAGTGCCAAACTCCACACAACCCTCTGTGGATATGTTTCTGAAACGAAACATTCGTAATCATTCGATCACGCAACTCCACGTACCCGTGCTGAGCACATTTTTCTCTCTCTCTGTCAACTGATCCTTGGGCGAGGAGGAACGTGGCCTGTTGGTGATGAACTGTGTTCATCTCACATCAGAAGACGAGAACAGAAATGCGGCCGCTCTTGCATGAGCTGAGCAGAAGTTGGTTCAAGCTTTTGCTGTTCCAGAATTTCTCGCAACAATAGCCCGACACTGCTTTCGGAGAGGTGCATACCAAGCTTTTGCCGAGACAGCATCGGATTGGGGATTGCTGCAGAAAGGAAGTGGGAGTTGGTGGGAGGCTGAGCCAATACTCGTGAGAAAATGCTGTTCCGGTGGCGCTTCTGGACGCATCGAAGCGGGGAGCGGAGCACGACTGCGGGAATATGTATGTATGGCGGCAACATGGCAATCAATGGCGCTGCGAGCCCGAGCCCAGCAGTGGTCACGGAAGGGGAGGCCGGCCCGCGAATTTTTCTTTGTAGTGTAGGTACATACATAATAGTGCTTTATTCAGCCCTGCCGGGACATCACACCCACCCACCCAATGTATGCAGGAGACCAGGTCTAGGCATGCGGCAGTCGTCCCATGGTACCACCAGAGGTTGAGGCTTAATCAAGTCGGCTGCAGCAGCAATGTCAAGCCGTGATTGTGATGTGCTGGCTCGCTATTGATTTCCTGGGGAAGCAGCTCGCGTGTGCAGTGTGGTTTTGCGAGCGAGGTCTGGATGTAAGTGCGAAGGTATGACCCTATATGGCAGCCTGCCGAATTGCCGAGCAGCATATATTGAGTCTTTGAAGTTTCCCCCAAGGTAGTAGTAGACCTGCAGCTTTGTTTAGCCAAGAGCACCCTGCTGCTGTTCTGTTAAAGATGAGTGTTCGTATTCAGGAACGGGATTCGCTTGGCTAAAGCTTGTGAAAAAAAAGTCATGATGATGTGCCGGAGGGACTGACATGAAGAATATGGTCATCAAGAAGGGTCAGGCCACGGCCTTGAGGATCCGAGTCTGTAACACCCTGGGGTGGCCTTGACACACTGGGTTGGGCCCGAAGGCAGTGGGCAAAGTCTGAAAGGAATACGATGAATACCTAGTGTAAGCACATGTGTGAAAAGTCATCCAATGGCATCATTGTGCTATCGATATGCCGCAGTCCCGCGCTCGCAGTCGAAGTCCAGAGAGGCCAAGGAGCGCTAGGGAAGGGCTTGCAGGCCAGGGTTGCAAAATTAGTCTGTAATCATTAGTCTTATTCTTAGTCATTTGTAGTCAGTTCAATATTAATCAGGCCTTGGCCTGACTACTGTAATATTATTCAAGGCCCTGAGTGATTACAAATGAATTTAGTCAATATTAGTCTGACTAAAAGTGAATAATTTAGTCAAGGGTTAGGGTTATGTATGGGAAAATAAAAAGTAAAAAATATTTATATAATAATTATAATATATATATATATATTTATATTACTTGGGTTAGGGTTTTGTATGTGGAAAACTATGACGTCATTATAGAAATTCATGGAAAAGTCTGAATTTCTATAAGAAAAGCGCTTTCCCACCTCTTTTTCCACTGTGGAAAAAGAGGTGGGAAAGCGCTATTTCGGTAAAAAAACCACCATTTTAACCCGTTTTTTTTACTTTTAAATATTTGATTAGTTTCTAACTACTATTTTAATTTTTTTTACTTTTTTGAAGATCCATTTTTTCTACTTTTAGTAGTTTAATTACTACTATTTGTAGTAAAAAATGGATTCTTCTACTCAATTGGCTTCACAAGAGCCAATTGAAAATTCCCAATCCACAATTTCAACTAGTCAAACTAGTGAAAAACCCTCCGCTTCCAACCAACCAGATTTCCAACTGGAAAGAAATGAAGATTCGAAGATATATATCTTCAAAAACAACCTTTTTACCCGCACTCTCTGCCCTATTAAGCCTGGAGAGCCAAGGCAAATGACTCTTCAATGTACTACGTAAGTAAGAATTTTATTTCTGTTTTTTTTATTTATTTTTTTATATTTTTTTCTTTATTTCTTATTATTTTACTTTATATTTATATTTATATATATATTTATTTTTATATTTCTCTATTTTTTTATTATTATTTTTTTATTTTTATATATATTAATATATTTTAGGTGTAATTGGAAGACAACTACCAAGGTCGATCGGTTTCAAGCTTCAAACTATTCCCGGCACTACGAACTCAAGCATTTAAACATTGCTTTCAACACCAAGTCCGAAGCTACTCGTAAAAAAAGTAAGTTTTAATATATTTTTTATATTTTATTTAATTTTTTACTAATATTTATATAGAATCCGAAGTAGTTTCCACCACTCCAGCCAATTTCTTCAACCCTGATACTCGTAAAAGGCCACGAACCAACACACTTCCTACCCCGGAATTCGAAGAAGACGAAGCTTATTTACGGATTTTGGCATTTCTCACGGAAAACAACGTCTCTTTCAACGCTATTGGCTCCCCGTCTTTCAAGGCTATGATTGAATATTTCAACCGGTAAGTAAAAGTTTATTTTACTTTACTTTTCTTTATTTTCCTTTATTTTTCTATTTATTTTTTCCCTTTTTAATTTATTTTATTATAAATATTTTATATTTTTTCAAGTTTTTAATATATTTTACTAATTTTTATATTATAGTGGTCCATTTGCTATTAGCCGTGCTAAGGCTACTACCCTCCTTTCTTCCACTTTTGACCGTTTTCAAGCTATTATTAATAGCCAGATTTCGGAGCACAAGAAGCAGTTAGGCACTTTTTGCCTTACTTTTGACCTCTGGACTTCCAAAGCCAACGATTCCTACTTGGGCATGATTTTGAGCTATATTAAACCAGATTTCGAACTGGTTTATAAGCTCCTCAGTAAGTTTTCTACTTATTTTATTTATTTTTTTATTATTTTATTAATATTTTTTATTATTTATTAGCCTTCGAAGAGTTGATAAATAACCACACTGGTTTGTACATCTACGAAGAATTCCAACGGTCACTGGAAGCCTACCCAGGCATTGATGGAAGTTCGATTTTCAGGTAAGAATATATTTTCTTTTCTTTTTTTATTTCTTTTTTTCTTTTTCTTTTTTCTTTTTTTTATTTCTTTTTTTTATATTATATTTCTTATATTTCTTATACCTTTATTTTTATTTTTAAATTCTTTTTACTAATTTATTTAAATAGTATTACCCGGGACAACGCTAGCAACAACGATACTTTTTTGACGGCTTTCCAGGGTCAAAACCCTGATTTCCAACACGATATTCGCTGTATTGCTCACATTTTCAACCTGGTAGCCGTGGATATTTTCAAGGCTTTTATTTCCAACTCGGAAATCGACGATGCCATCAACCAATACGTCAATTGGGTTTGTTACGAGGGTGAGGAGAATTGGCCAGGCCTTAACCTAAGGCCTGATTTTGAAGCCTCAGATCAGTGGTTTGAAAGTAAGTAATTATTTTCTTTATATTTTAAAGTTTTATTTTTACTTTATTTCTACGTTTTTATATTTTTACTTTTATTTTTATTTATTTTTAATATTATTTACTAATATTTATATTTTTCTAGCCGCAATAACCCGGCTTCGGAGGATGATTGTGATGACCAAGCACGTCACAGAGGTTCGAAAGTATTTCCTACAGGGAATCGAGCACTGTAAAAGGGAAAAAACCTTACCCAAAGACTTCAAGAAACGGGTAATTCCCATGGGTAAGTATTTCTTTATTTTATTTTTATATTTTTTTATATTTTATATAAATTTCTAATTTATTTTAGATGTTTCTACTCGTTGGAATTCCACGTGGAATATAATCAAAGCTGCGTTGGAATTCCGAAACGTATTGGAATACGTCAAAAAATACTCCGAAAACGAGGAGTTCAAGGCAATTTTCCTTACCCACGGTGAATGGGGCACTTTGGTTGAGTTGGAAAAGGTATTCAGGGTCTTTATTAGGCCTACAATTCGGCTTCAAAGCGAATTTTACACCAATATCAACAAGGGTTTTCTGTATATTTATACAGTATTTCAAAAGCTCGAGGCTATTCGGGAGGATTACCGGGTTAAAAAGACCCGTTAGAACAAAGTGGTAAGTTTTCCTTTATTTCCCTTTTTTTTAATTTTTTTTTATTTTTTTTATTTTTTTTAAAATTTTTTTATTAATTATATATATATATATATATAGGGTGACTTTTTCTTAGCCTTTAAAAAGGCTATTGATTTAGGCTTGGAGAAGCTAGAGAAATATTATCCTCGGTACCTAACCCCTAAGGATATCCACCAATTCAGGCCTTACCTTTTCAGCCTGATTTTAGATCCCCGGTTTAAAACCGAGCATTTCCAGCCTGGCAAGCTATTAGGATTTTATCCTACCTTTTCCAACGACGTTGTAACTGCTTTTGCTACTAAATTTAAGAGGTAAGTATTTTTATTTTTAATTTTTCTTAATATTTTTATTCTTTTTTCTTTATTTTTAATATTATTTTTAATATATTTAACTAATTTTTAATAGTGTTCAAGAGGCTTACTACCTCTTATACCCTCCGGCTATACAAGACGCCGAACACGAAGGTGCCCAAGATTCCGACGATGAATATTTCAACCGTAGGGTCCCTGAGTCTGAAATTTCGGCTTATTTACAGGAGCCAGTCGGGGAAAAGAAGGTAAGTAATTCTTAAATATTTTTTCTTTTTATTTTTATTTATTTTTCTTATTTTTTCTATTTATTTTTTCTTTATTTCTTATTTTTTTTACTAATTATTATAGGATAATCCTCTTCAATATTAGCATTTAAACGCCGAACGATAGCCAGTATTGGCTATTATGGCCCGTAAATACCTGGCAATACCCTGCACTTCGGCTGCAATTGAGAGGATTTTTTCGGTGGCTAGTAATATTATTACTAAAACCCGGAATAGGCTTCACCCGGCTACTGTAAAGCAATTAATATTGCTTAAAAGCTGGAAAATCAAGGACCTAAGAGGCCTTGAGGAAGCCTATTCTCCACTAGTAAGTAAGGAGGATCAAGAGGCTTGAGTCTTTTTTTTCTTTTTTTTCTTCCTTTTTTTCTTTTTTCTTCTTTTTTTTTTTTTTTACCTTATTATACAAAACAGTAAAAAAATCATATATTTCCTTTATTTTTTTATTTTTTTTCCTACTTATTATACAAAACAGTAAAAAAATCATGTATTTCCTTTGTTTTTTATTTCTTTTCCTACTTATTATACAAAACAGAAAAAAAAGTCATGTATTTCCTTTGTTTTTTATTTCTTTTCCTACTTATTATATAAAACAGTAAAAAAAAAGTCATCTATTTCCTTTGTTTTTTATTTCGTTTCCTACTTATTATATAAAACAGTAAAAAAAATCATGTATTTCCTTTATTTTTTCTTTCTTTTCTTACTTAGTATAAAATATAAAGAAAACTTAGTTTAAATTTTTACTTTTTTTAATATATATATATTAAGAAATATATTATATTATTATATATTTATATATATATATAATATATATATATATTTTATATATTAGAAACTATATAAAACCCTAACCCTTGACTAAATTATTCACTATTATTCACTAATATTCAGTTGTAATCACTCTTAGTCAGAGGGCTTCCTGACTACTTAGTTTTATTCAGGGCCCTGAGTGAATTTAGTCATTCTTAGTCAGGGCACTGAGTGACTAAACTCTGAATAATTACAACCCTGTTGCAGGCATCCCCACCAAGTCTGCCCTAGCTGGAATTCGTGGCGTTGCGACCCAAGGCCAAGCTCCGCAACTGTTTCCCCCTGAAGACATCCACTGACCGCCTGTTGACACGAGGCTCGCAGAGGGCATCATCGATAACCTACCTCTAGAGATATCGGATGCACCCGGCACTTAGCTGCGGCAGCGGCCGCAGTTGGTGTCAAGTAGAGGTTTCGATGTCATTTCCGGTGTTGCAGGTACGGGCTGCACGCATCAGAGCGCAGGCTCAGACATGTCTGACGGATAGTGTAGAGGGTGAGATGAAGACGTTGGATCTTGCTGTCCACTACACTAGGGCCCTGATCGGCTCGCTGTTTTCTGTCCCAGTTGGTGCTTATTTTCCTGTGCTTGGCAGGCCCATTGTACCATTTTTTAGCGTCGTGGAAGATGGCACCAGCGCTATGCCTCTTGGGGGCAGCCAAGCAGAATTTTTCTCACGGTACATTGGCCCGTGCCCGCAGCACAGGGCATTTTGCCCAGATTTAATGTACCGCGCTAAAAATCTCGCTTCACTGCCTGCAAAAGGCATAGCTACTGCTTGGCCCGTCACAGAAAGCTCGAAAAAGCGCTCGCAAACCACTTTTCTGGCACAGAGTCTGCAATACTGTTCCAGAATCTGTGAAGGCCGGATTTCTGTCAACACCCACACGCACCCACCCACAACCCTAACCCCCGCACCGCACACAGGCCACCACACAGGCCACCTGGCCAAGCCCACGGGTCCCACAGTACAATGGCTGCACCCTGGGCAAGGCCCACTTGGCCTATGTATCTTTTCCATCAAAAATAAGGCCCAACTGGGACAGAAAACAACGAGCCGATCAGGGCCTAGGTGTTGGTGTTTATGCAAGCACTGAAAAAAAGACCCGAATTCAGGTGGGCTCCCCACCTCCCCGTTGGTCGCCTCGACCCTGGATTTGCGCATCATTGCCCCGCTATGGATCAGCACTCAGCACTCTCACGGCCTCTCGACAGTGACGCGCTCGACACTGGCACACCGGCAGCCGGCCGGATCTTGTTCATCCAGATTGCACATTGCGTCGTCGTCATCAGCAAGGAATTTTAGCCAACGCTCACTCACACCCCCAGCCGCGGCCGGTATTAATCCTGACTTGCACGCTAGAAGACCAAGATTCAACAGCGCCAACGCTCAGACATCTCGGTAGACGATCGGTAGAGGGAGACAGGGTTCCCCACTGCCGGATTTTCCAGAGAGAGCATTGTTGTTTTGACAATGCTCGTTTGCTCGTTTGTTGCGGTTATGTCCGTATAAAGTAGCCTTCGCGTGCCCCCCAGTCGTATTCGAACAAAGAGCTTTTGTCAGGCCATCTGCTTTCCTTCTTTCCGACGCAGCTGCATAGAGAGCGGAGCCATCGGACACATCGGCCCCAGCAATCGGTCGTGCAGCAGGTCTTGCGCCCGCCGACTCGACGCCAATCGACGGGTTCGACACCGCAAATCCATCTGATCAGGGCCCCCCCTCCCCCCTTTCTAGACCCCGGTCCTGGCGCCAGTGACTTGGCACACATAACAACCCACACAACCCTGATCCCGCCGAGCCCCCATATCACCCATAGCCACCCCATATTTATTGTCCCTCTCTCCTCCAACATATATTCCTCCCTCTCTCGGTCTGTCCGTCTGTCCGACCTCCAGGTTCCATTCAGCTCGTCTTCCACCCAAACAACTTCCTTCGCAAAAACTGCACAAACCAACTTCCTCCGTTTGTGGTCCTCGTTTCGCTTCGGCCCGCCCCTTACGTGCTACTCGAAAACCTCGTGTTCACGGCCACACACCCTTCGACGATCCTACCCAGGGGAAGAAGAAAAACTGTCAAGCCACTCTGGTTCTGGGTTCAGACAAAATATGAGCAGCTTGCCAGCCTGCTCTAATAAGCTGTTGTTGTTGTTGCCCGTAGGAAGCACTGGCAACCGACACCTTCGATTTCTGGGACCGTGAATCACCCTTCGCAAAACAACATCTCTAGAACCACCATAATATTATTAATACATCACGTCCGATCCGAAGCAATGGCTACCTACTCCCCCGAATACTCGGACGACGAGTACGATTTCGACGAGGAGTACTTTGCGCAGACTTACAAGCCGCTCTCCAACCTCCCGACGCCTCCACCGTCGTCACGCGACTCCTTGATCGCTCAGAGCCCCAGGTCTCTTCTGGAAGATGGAGGACTTGCCGATTCTGTACTTTTGGGTATGTGTGGATTTTGTCGGTGTTTGTTTTTGTTGTTTCGCAATTGGTTTCTAACGCCCCCGTTTCATTTAGGCCCCGCCGTTCACTTGGTAAACCTTGTGCCTCCAACGGCTTCTTTGGCTGTGCCGTCAGTGGCCCTCGTTCACGAGATTCTAGTCCGGTCCGACCTGCCAATGGACACCATTGGCCTCGCAGTTTGCATTTTGGATTCGCTCAGCTCCAAGTTCTCGCTCAATTGGAGGTTGCTTTGCCCGCTGGCACAAAGAGACACTTTTTCCGAGCTCCCCAAGCGCCACACGCTCCCGGTCAGTCCGGTGGGCATGGCCCAGCTACACATCGACTGTGTCGGTCCCGAGATTATCGTTCTGAGCGCATTGATCATCGCCGTCAAGTTTCTGGAGGATTGCCAGGAGCCGACGCAATACTACGCATCAGCATGGGGGAAGAACCAGTGGACATGCGACCAGATAAACGTCACCGAAAGGTGCATCATGGAAAGCCTGGGCTACCGGATTCTCCCCCTGTGGGACCCCGTCTTGATTGGGGATGTGGTTAAAGACATGGAACGTGCTGGAAGGCAGGCGCTCTACCCCCCACAGCCCAGGAAACGCGACACGCACCAGCGCTCCCAGAGCGAGGCTGTGACAGGCCTCGGTCTTCCCCTCACGCCGGCAGAAACGCCAGTGTTGGAGAACGGCCCCGCTGTTGTTGTTCCCTTGGTGGACGGAGGGAAAATGCACGTCACATTTGGCGGTGAAGGGCCCGCACCCGACCTGCATCTGCCTCGAGGAAAGCGAAAGACATTCCCCACGAGCGGGTGAAAAAAAAGGGCTAGGGGGAAACTACTTGGCTATGGTTCATTGGGTCACACTTTTGTTTTCGGTCGGGGAGAGGGGGGGGTGCCAACACATTGGTTTTTCTGTCCAGCATAGCACAGCGGGTTTTGCATAACACACATCCATCCAACAACACACACACACACATCCAACAGCATTTTGCGGGAGCGGAAGCGGGAGAACGACAACAACAACACGGGCCAGCCGGCGCACACACGCCACATACCAAAACCAACCTTTTAACTCGGCGCTTCGGATTACTCTTTTCGGCGTTTTTTGATATCATCCATTTTTTTCTTTTAGCGGTTTCGGGCAAAACTTCATTCTACGATACCACGATTGAACTGGAGAGCTTTGTTTTTGGAAGGGGACGGAGGGCGTATCATCAATCAACATTGGGGGGGACTTGAACAACTAACATGTATCTTTTGGACTTTTTTTGTAATGTTTCTTGGGAGAAGAAAGTGCTCACAGCAAATACGGAGTGAGACACGGATATGATGCAAGAGCAAGAGAGAGAGAGGGAGAAAGAGAGAGGGAAAGGAGGGAAATCAATGACAGGATGGCGTGCTTGGCGCAGGGGTGGGGTTCTCTTACTTACCTCTTGCTCCAAAACACAAACAACAACACAGAACATACCTAAACATACATTGTAATAATATTCATGAGAACGATATTATTATTATTGTTAGTACATTATGGACTATAAACCTGTTTTTTTTTCCTTTTCTGTTGTACTACATCTGTGTGCATCATCGGGCCGAACCAGCCATTTTCAATACAATTCGTACATAGTCTGTAGTGTCCTATGGAGCTGAAGCTACTGCTGAACTCCATTCCAATGCCACGCATAAAAAACTCTCCACACACCCAGCCCCCTCGGGGGTTTTTTATGTATGTTATGTACATAAAAAGAAAAACTTTCTTTCGACTTCATCCCGTTACGTCATTTTTGGTGAGATGGGTGGCATGACAACCAGCCGCGCACAGAATTATGACTTTTTTTCGCCTCACCCAGGGCCACGAATATACCCCTGCTTTTGGGGGATCGACAAGGGGATCAACAGGGGGTGGGGGGGGGGGAACTAATCGAGAGACATAGTTATGGGCCGCCCGAGATCTGGAACGGGTGAACGATTGGAATGAGAGGGGGAACGTCATTGCTATTGATATGAATAGATTTGATCGACATGTAAGAACCATGAGCACGCGACACACGAAGTTGCCTTTGGTGACATCACATTGTGGTGTCTAACAGAGCAACTTTGCCAGTAGTGTCTAAAGGGAATGGAAAGCCATGCCAATAGCCCAGAGACATATCAAGATACCGTAGTCAAGAAAGTATGCTGATTAATATCCTGCAAGGCCCTCAACTATCACGATAAAGTGTTCGTCATTTCCCCCAGATGGCCTTCGGGCCCTTCGCAACTGCAGACAGAGAGAGGATCGCTCTCAGGGTTGAGACTTAATGTTGTCTACACACTCAATCTACCATCACAAACACAGAAAGCAACGAATCATCACGACAAATCTCTAAATTATTGTCTAATCATATACAGATTCAATATATATAGATACAAGATAATACACACACCCCAAACCCCCAAATCCAATCCAAACGCACCTACGCCTATACATGCAACTCAAACACATAACCATAAAACATATACATACGCCGTCCCAATGCAAAACAGGGGTATCACTTATACAACATCATTCATAGTGAGATGCCATCAAACAAAGAAAATACTACGAGAGAAAAAGAAAAAGGTTCCAGGGTCGTTCTCGGTCCAGGGAGAGTCCTTTGGTCTAGGATCTATCTACCGTAGATACCACTGACTCGAAAGCAACGCAAAAATTTGTCAAAGAAAAAGCAAAATGGCCTCCCGATTTTCCCATCCATATCCTTTTATGCATCCGTCCCATATATACTCCTTTTTGAAAGAAAAATAACTAAAAGCAAATGTCATTCCATAATGCCATGATCAAGTCGTCTCTTCCTTAGGAAAGGACAAGAGCGAGCAAAGCCATGCGGCAGTGGAGCCCGTGCTTGATCTGTTGTTTCAAGTCAGTGGTTATTCGAAAAAGAGAAAGAAAAGGGGGCATGCTTACCTGTCTGAAGTACGCGGCTCTCTGGTCAAAGTCAACCTCCTCGGCAACCTCCTCGTTTCTGGGAAGAGGGTGCATCACGCGCATGCTGGGCTTGGCGTTGCGGAGGGTGCTCTGGTCGATACGGTAAGAGTTCTTAACTCTGTCGTACTCGGCGAGATCCTGGAAGCGTTCCTTTTGCACACGGGTGACATACAGCACGTCGGTGCACTCGAGGATCTCGGGGGTAAGGCTCTCATTCTCGAAGATGATTTGCCCAGCCTCCTCGAGCTTCCTCCTGACGTCCTTGGGCAAAGCGAGTGACTTGGGCGAGACCAAGTTGACCTTGACGTTGTTGGCGCGGTAGTGCTTGAGAAGGTACACAAGGGAGTGGACGGGTCTTCCGTGCAAGAGGTCACCAACGAAGGTGATGGTCAGGTCCTTCATGGAGCCAAACTCCTCACGGATGGTGAAGAGATCGAGGAAGGCCTGAGTGGGATGCTCCCTGCTTCCGTTGCCACCGTTGATGACGGGAACAGGGCTGAACTTGCGGGCAACATCAACGCTCTTCTCGTCGGGGTGGCGGAGGACGATGGCATCTCCGTAGCAGGCAAGCGTCCTCAAGGTATCTTGAAGAGTCTCACCCTTCTGGACCGACGAAGTGGAAGTGGTGATGGCGATGGTGCGGCCACCAAGACGCTGCATGGCGGCATCGAAAGAGGCGGAGGTGCGAGTAGATGGCTCGTAGAAGAGGGTGGTGAGCAGGCGTCCGCGAAGAATGTCGAGGACACCCTGGCGGTCGACCCGGTTGCGGATCTCCTCAGCAACGTTGAAGAGGTGGTGCAGGTCCTGTCTGGTGTAGCCGGCCACAGAAAGAACATGAGACTTTCTAAATGCAGAAGGCATGGAAAGCAGCTGCTGCAACTTGTCCGTGAAAGGGCCACGGGCAGGAGAGGCAAGAAGTCTCGAGTCGGGCACTGGGGACAGCGCTTGGCTCAGCGGCTTCAAGGCAGGGGAGGCGATGGTGGCGATCGCGGGCAGGGCCCCGTGAGTAGACATATCCTTGCCCTTGGGGGAGCCTTCCACAGCGATGCCATCGAGGCACGCAACCTGATCCTGGAATGTCACACGCTGGACAGCACCCTTCAGAACCTTGCCAGCGAAGGGAGACCAGGGACCGGTCTCAGGAACGGTATAGGTGCGGCCAACCTCGACCTCCAGCGAGGTACCAACCTGGTCGTGAAGTTCGAAGATCTCCTTGGGCTTATCATGGAGACGCTTCATAATGTCCTCAATCGTGAGCTTGCCTTCAACGACCGATGTCAAGAGGAGGGGAAGGGCATCGGCGATACCAACAGTGGCATCAGTTGGCTTCCCCAACCTTTGGGCAAGCTGGTAGGGCAGGCTTCCAATCGAGAAGACGTCGATGGTGGAAAGGTGCTCCCACAAAGCAGCCTGGTCCCTAGCAGTGGGCAGGAAGCTGCAGTCAGGGTAGTTATCTTGCGACAGGTACAGGGAGTAGATGGACACGTCGCATGTGACGTTCATTTGCTTCGCCTTGCAAAGGGCAATCAATCTGATGTCATCCTTGGTGGTGACAGCGGTGACGTGGATGCGGCGGTTGTGGAGGCTGGCAAGCAACAGGATGGAGGCCAGGTCGGTGGTGCGCGCATCCGTGATGATGGGCTTGTGAGTTGGCCAGGCATCAAAGTGTGCTTGGACAGCAGCAACCTTGCTGATGTTCTTTCCAGACATGTGGTTGAATGGAATGAACAGGGAGCCAACCTCGCCAGCAAGAAGGCTGATTTGGTCGGCATTGTCAGAGGTGGCGGTGACGGAGAAGTTGTAATCGCAGTAGCCGCCGCGCTTGCTGTTGTGCTGAGCAATCTTGAGAGACTTGGCCTCGGTGATCGAGTTACCTTCACCCTCTCCAAGGGGCATGACGCGGATCATGCTAAAGCCGGCAGCAATCGAAGCCTTGGTGACACTCTGGAGATCCCCGCTGTCCTTAACAGCCAGACCGGGCACATAGGCGGCGATGTTGACCAGACCAGGCAGCTGAACGGTGCGATGGCTGGTCTGGTAATCGATGATGCTGACGTCCAGGTCAAAGTGCCTGGCAATGGCCTCAATCAGGATCTTGGCATTCTTGACATTGGTAACCAAAGGAACCTGGTAGTCAACAGCCAAACGGCGAGTGAGGTACCCCTTGCTCACATAGCTGGCGGGGCGTCTGTATCTGTTGCTAGATGGCAAGTTGATGTACAAGTCAATCTTGTTGTTGGACAGATGGTCAACCAGCGAGTACTCGCTTCTCTGAGACTCCTTCTCGGAAGCCAGGACCTCAAGGTATTGCACCTTGACACCATGAGATGCAAGGAAGTCAGAAGTTCCTGCTGTCGCAAAGAGGGTGTAGCCCATCTCCTCGAGCTTCTTGACCGAGGGAAGAAGTTCCAGCTTGTCGTTGTAAGAACCAAGGGACAGCAGAATGTTCTTCTTGGGAATCTTGAAGCCAGTAGACATGAGACCCTTCAGATAAGCCTCGTACTTGTCGGAGCCAAAGCAAGCAACCTCGCCAGTGGAAGCCATCTCGACACCCAGGACAGGATCAGCACCAGACAGGCGAGAGAAACTGAACTGAGGAACCTTGACGGCAACCGAGTCGACGGTGCGATCAACCTTGGGATACTCCTCAAAGGGAACGTCCATGATGGCCTTGGTAGCCATCTCAATAAGATCCACACCCATGACCTTGGACACGAAGGGGAAGGAGCGAGACGCGCGGACGTTGCACTCGATGACCTTGATGTCGTTGTCCTTGGCAATGAACTGGATGTTGAGGGGGCCGGTGATGTTGAGAGCATCGGCAATCTTGCGGGTGGCATCCTCAATGCGCTGGATGGTAGTGGGCTCGAGGTCCTGGGGAGGGAGAACCAACGTGGCATCTCCAGAGTGAACACCAGCGTTCTCGACGTGCTCGGAAATGAAGTGACCAACGACCTTGCCATCCTTGGCGACAGCGTCCATCTCGATTTCCTTGGCGTTCTCAATGTACTTGGTGATAACCACAGGGTGCTCGGGAGAGACAGCGGTGGCCTGCTTCAAGTAGGACTCGAGATCACCCTCGGAGTATACTGTGTTCATGGCAGCTCCGGAGAGAACATACGAGGGGCGGACCAGAACTGGGTAAGTGACCTTGGTGGCGAATGCCTTGGCCTCCTCGAAGCTCGTGAGTTCCTTCCAGGTAGGCTGGTCGACACCAATGCGGTCCAGCATGCGGGAGAACTTGTACCTGTTCTCGGCGGAATCGATCATCTCGGGTGAGGTACCAAGCATCTTGACACCGGCTCTGAAGAGAGGCAGGGCAATGTTGTTGGGCCCTTGGCCACCCATGGCACCCAAAACACCCTGAGACTTCTCAGTCTCATAGATGTCCAAGACCGTTTCCATACTAAAACAATGTCAATATGCAAACCAAGCTCTTTGGGATGAACAAGTACTCACGTAGTAGCTTCAAAATAAAGCCTATCGGCTTCATCGAAATCTGTACTTACGGTCTCCGGGTTGCCTCAACGAAGAAATATTAGTATTAGAGCTCTTGGAAGGACGTGAGAGGATGTCAAAGTGGTTGAGAGAATGTGTGAAGGTTGGGACCGGCAAGCCGTGCACAAAAGACAATAGGCACTGCCATTGAGTATAAGAGCCTTCAAAAGATAGTCAATGGGCCTCTCAACTATTTTTTAAGGCCTATTCAATAATCCAAAGGCCTTCAAAGATAGTCTTGAGGCCTTAAAAGATAGTCTTGAGGCCTTGAAAGATAGTGAACACGCCTCTTAACCATGCTTTAAGGCCTCTCGGCTGTCTTTCAAGGCCTTCAAAAGTATTGAATAGGCCTTTAAAGATAGTCAACATGTGTCTCGACTATCTTCCAAGACCTCTCGACTATGTTTCAAGACCTATTGACTATCTTTCAAGGCCTTTAAAAGTATTAAAAAGGCCTTCAAAGATAATCGACAGGCCTTAAAAGATAGTCAATAGGTCTTAAAAGATAGTCAATAGGCCTTAAAACATAGTCGAGAGGCCTTCAAACATAGTTGAAAGGTCTTGAACGATAGTCGAGACGCCTTCGAACATAGTTGAAGGGCCTTGAGACATAGTCGAGAGGCCTTGAAACATGGTCCAGAGGCCTTGAAAGATAGTCGAGACGCCTTTAAACATAGTTGAAGGGCCTTGAAAGATGGTTGAAAGGCATGAAAGATATTTAATAGGCCTTGAAGAACAGTCGACAGGTGTGCTGACTATTATTGAAGCCATGGTCCAAGGCGTGACTGGCCGGGTGTAGGGCAGGGACAGTGGAAGTTGAGGGAGGAAGGAACGAAGGAGAGTTTAAACTTACAATTGGCCATGATTGTCTTGATGCCCGACTCCATCAGGGTGCGAATAGCTCTCACTGAGCACCAGTCGAACTCAACAGAGGAACCAATGCGGTAAACACCAGAGCCGAGAACCATGACGCCGTTGTCGTTGAAGGTGATGTCGTGCTCGCTGGCATTGTAGGTGAGGTAGAGGTAGTTGGTGTAAGCGGGGAACTCGGCGGCGACGGTGTCGATCTGCTTCACGAACGGAGTGATTCCGGCCTTGGTGCGCACATCACGGACCAACAGTTCAGAAGAACCGACAAAGTTGGCGATCTGGCGATCAGAGAAGCCGAGCTGCTTGGCGCGAAGAAGGGTGTTGGCGTTGAGAGACTGGCCCTTCAAGCTCTCCATGTGCTTGGCATAGTCAATCAGACCCATGAGACGGTCAAGGAACCACTTGTCGATCTGGGTGAGCTCCCAGATGCGCTTCACCGAATAACCATTGTACATGGCGTTGGCAATGGCAAACAGGCGCTGGTCAGAGGGAGTCTGCAACTCATCGTCAAGCGAGATCAAAGCGCTCTCGGTCTTGTTGAAGCCCAGATTGTGGAAGTCAATAGAGCGAATGGCCTTCTGGATGGCTTCTTCAAAGGTTCTGCCAATGCTCATGACCTCACCAACACTCTTCATGGAAGAGCCGAGCTGGGAGGAGACACGGTTGAACTTCTTCAAGTCCCAACGAGGCATCTTGACCACAACATAGTCAAGAGAGGGCTCGAAGCAGGCACAGGTGACCTTGGTGACCGAGTTCTTGATGTCCTTGAGAGGAATCCCGAGACCCAGCTTGGCGGCAATGAAGGCAAGGGGGTAGCCGGTAGCCTTGGAGGCGAGAGCGGAGGATCTCGACAGTCTGGCGTTGACCTCAATAATGCAGTACTCCTTGGAGAAGGGGTTCAGGGCGTATTGAATGTTGCACTCGCCGACAACACCAAGGTGGCGAATGACGTTGACAGCAGTGGTGCGAAGCATGTTATAGTCCTCGTCCGAGAGGGTCTGAGAAGGAGCCACAACGATGGAATCACCAGTGTGAATGCCCAGGGGATCAAAGTTCTCCATGTTGCAGACAGTGATGCAGTTGTCCTGGCAATCTCTGACGACCTCGTACTCGACCTCCTTCCAGCCCTTCATACTGCGCTCGATGAGAACCTGAGGACTGGCAGCAAAGGCCTTGCTGCACAGCTCGCGAAGCTCGTCTTCGTTGTTGGCAAAACCACTGCCGAGGCCACCAAGGGCATAGGCCGCACGAACAATGACGGGGAAGCCAATGTCCTTGACGACGTGCATAGCTTCCTCGAGGTTGTTGGCCGAGGCAGACTTGGCGCACTTCTCGCCGATGGAGTCCATGCTGCGAGCAAAGAGCTCACGATCCTCAGTGGTGATGATGGTGTCGATGGGAGTACCGAGGACCTTGACACCAAGAGACTCAAATTCATCCTTGAGCTGAATACCAACCGACAGAGCAGTCTGGCCACCGAAAGTGCAGTAGATGGCATCAGGCTTCTCGTGGATGATGACCTTGCGAACAAACTCAGCATTGACGGGAAGGAAGTAGACCTTGTCCGCAAGACCCTTGGAGGTCTGAATGGTGGCGATGTTGGGGTTGATGAGGACGGTGTAGATGCCTTCCTCCTTCAAGGCCTTGATAGCCTGACTGCCAGAGTAGTCGAACTCGCCAGCCTGGCCAATGCTGAGACCACCGCTGCCGAGAACAAGGACCTTCTTGACGGACACGCGGGGGTGCAGCTTGTTGTTCTCCTCGACGGTACCGCCGGGGAAGTGAACAGGCTTCTGGAGCACGCTGCTGTCCTCGGAAGCCTTGACGACGGTTTGGATGAAGACATCAAAGAGGAACTCGGTGTCGCGAGGGCCGGGGGTGCTCTCGGGATGGAACTGAACACTGAAGTGGGGCTTGTCGACGTGCATGATACCCTCGTTGCTGCCATCGTTGGCGTTGACGAAGAGCTCCTGCCAGCCAGTGGGCAGGGTAGCAGCGTCAACGGCATAACCGTGGTTCTGGGAAGTGATGTGGCATTTGCCAGTCACCATGCTGGTGCATGGGATGTTGTGACCGCGGTTACCGAACTTCAGCTTGAGTGTCTGCGCAC
This sequence comes from Cercophora samala, assembly GCA_030512305.1. Lineage (NCBI taxonomy): Eukaryota > Fungi > Ascomycota > Sordariomycetes > Sordariales > Lasiosphaeriaceae > Cercophora > Cercophora samala. The sequence goes on from JAULSY010000014.1 coordinate 98,238, forward strand.
CAGAAGCGCGGGCAAGAAGCTGGTGTCCCAAGCAGATACCAAAGATGGGTGTCTTGTTCTCAGCAAGGGCGGTAGAGATGTGCTTCACAGTGTCTTTCATCACAGCGGGATCACCAGGACCGTTGGAGATGAACAGACCGTCGTACTCTTCCTTGGAGAAATCATAGTCCCAAGGGCAGACGAGAACCTCAACACCACGCTTGAGGAAGCATCTGAGCTGGTTGTACTTCATACCGACGTCGAGACAGAGGATACGAATTGGCCGGCCGGTGGAGTGCTTGAGGGCTGAAGCTGATGGTGGGCTGTAGAGCTTGGGCTTCTTGATGGACACTAAGAAATGGTGAGCATGAGTCTGACTTAAGGTCTCTTCTAGACTCACCCTCCGCTACGAGATTCTTCTTGTTGGGATCAACCCATTCGAGCTGTTCGAAGTATGGCCTCCAGTCCTGACCGGCCTTGTTAAGAGCCGTCAGGTCGGCAAGGCTGTCGTTCTGCAACAGCATGCGACCAAGCATGCTACCCTCCTCACGAATGCGCTTGGTGAGCGCTCTGGTGTCAACACCATACATGGCGGGGATGCCCTCCTCCTTGAGCCATGCGCCCAACGAGGATGTGGCAAGGAAGTGCGAGTAGTCTTCGCCAGCATACGTGGCTACGACGAGACCGGCGATGTGAATTTGGTGGCTTTCGAAGTGCGCAGGAAGATCCTTGAGAAGATCGCACATTGTTTCCCTCGAGGGAACGCCGTAGTTGCCGACCAGCGGGAAGGTAATGACCAGAATCTGGCCACGGTAGGATGGGTCTGTCACCGACTCGGGATATCCGACCATGCCGGTCTGGAACACCAGCTCGCCGGCGATGCTCTTGGGAGCACCAAAGCTGTAGCCTTGGTAAACCACGCCATCTTGAAGCTCAAGAGTGACGAGCTTTTCTGATGATGTGAGGGGCGCCGTGGCGGGGGCGTAGAGTTTGGCCTCCATCGTGTCTGAGAAGAGGGATTGTTTGTTCGTGGAGAAGGGAAGGAATTGGGGAGCGAACGGGGGCGTGTGAGAAGGAGGAGGAGAAGGATGACTTTTGACCGAGAACGGAGGGCGGAGGACGCGGCGAGAAGACAGGAGAGTCCCTGGGATGGTGGGGAGCTCGCGTGTAGGGGGTGGGGAGCTCTTGTGCCGTCAGAGGGCAGCAGCGGGATGAGGAAGAAGTGATTTTGAGTGATACCAGAAGAGTCGTCGTTCAAGCAGCGGTCGTCATGCTCTGGATTTTGGCAGCTCTTCTGGATAACAAAAGAAAACGAGAAGAGAAAGTTTGTGGTCGGCAGCCGGGAGGGCAGAATTTTGTATTGAGCTTGATGCCCCGCCACATTTCCATACTGCCGTCCAAAACTTTTTTGGATTTCCAGGGCGGTGGTGACAAGCTGCTGCGGGGTTCCCTGCGCAGTGAATTGAGTTTGACAGGATTTTCCCTCATTGACCAATCAGGGATCCGGGAAAGGTGTTAGCGCACCAGTTCGTGGTGGGGGTTGTGACGGTCCGATGCAGCGTTCTCCTGGTCTGCCGTTGTCCGATGTTCTGGTTGGCCGTTTATTGACTCGTCTGGGATCGGAATTTTCAGCCCCCGATCTCGACTCACACTTTATGGAAAGAAGCATGTGTTTTTGAGATTTCCATGTTGTCTTCCCATACCAGCTTTGTATGGGATGAGGCTTGTGAAAAAATAGAAGTGATTTCGATTCGAACTAGATACAACTCGACACCCTAATGCAGGTACAAATAGATAACGGAAAAAAGGTTATGTTTTACCTTTACCATTCGATCCACCCAGGGCTCGAACCTGGAACCTCCTGATTCGTAGTCAGACGCGCTTCCAATTACGCCAGCAGACCTTCTGCGTTGTGTTGTAGAGGAGGAGTCAAATTGAGGGCTTAAGAATCCTCGTTGGTTATGTTGTGGAGCTCCACTTAGGGTGTGATCGGCGGCAACTGAACTTAAATAAATAGCTAATATTCAACTATACGATCGGCGGCAACTAAATCTTTACCCTACTAAATTAACCAGCTAAATATAATTAAATCTAATATAGGCCTATATTCCTATATTAATTAATTAAAACTATTAAAAGCTTCTAAAACTTTTTAGGAAGGTATACCTTTTTAAAAATCTTTAGGAGCTAATTAAATAACGGTAAAACTACGGTAAATCTATTTTTCTATTAAAAAAGGCGTTATTTCCCTGCTTTAAAACCGTTATAAAACCGTAATCTACCATTAAAAACCATAACTTAACTTACTTTAAAACGTCGTTTTAAATACCGGAAAAAAACTATTCGGCTATTTATCTTATTAAATTTATTTAAATAAATACTTAAAGCGCCGCTTATATTAAAGAATCTTAACCCTTTAAAAAGTACCGCTACTATTAAAAAGCTACTTAATAATTACGGTAAACGGTTTAAGAAACTTATTTAAATATAAACTCTTACCTTTTAAATATTTATTACTTAATTAAATTATAATATAAATCTATAAAGTAATAAAACTTTAATAATCGAAAAAAAGGTTTTAATATATTTAATAATAATAATAAATAGGTTAAATTGTTAAATAGCTATATTCTAATTCGGTTATAGTATTATTATTATTTATAAATTAATTTATAAAATCTTAATATATATAAAAAACAATAATTTACTTATATAAAAAGACTATTTTATAATATTAATAAAGTCTTATAATACTTTATTAATTATATAATATAACTTTTTACTTTTAAAACCTTTATAAAAGTCTTAATAAACCTAAAGTTTAATTCCTTCTTTATATTTTATTTAAATATTATTAATAATACCTATATCACTATTAAAGTATTAATTAATAATAAGTAAACTATTTAAAGGAATAAAAAAGGTTTTATCTTTACTAATATATTAATCGTTTATAACTTTAAAGGTAAAATTATATTTATCCTCCTTAATTAAAAGGGGTTTATAAATAACGGGAAAATATTTATTAACGTCGCTATATAAAGTCTTAATATTTTTAAAGGTTTTACTTATTTAATAAATAAAAGTTATATTAATACTTAGCGACTTTTTATACCGTATCGAAACGTAAAATACTATTTATAAAAGTCCGTTAAAACTAAACTTCGACTTAAAAATAAAAAAAAACTATTTAATCTTTACTATAATTAATTTAAAACTATAGTTAAAAAGGTAATTAAAAGGTATAAACGTACCTTTATTATTTATATAAAGGTCCTTAACTTTAAAGTCGAAGTTTAAAACGATATTTTATTTACTACAGTAGCCTTCTATAATTAAATATTAAAATATAGTAATATCGACGATTTAATCGAGGTAAATTTATTATATAATTTTAATTAAATTATAATTAAAAAAGTAAACGAGAATTAATTTATTAAAAAAAAACTATAAGGTAGAGTAATTAGGGTAATAAGTAAAATATATAATAATATCGTTATTAAAATATAATTGTAATATTAAGAGGTTTTAAAAAAGTAAGAGTAAATAAAAATAGAAAAATAAAAATAATCGATTAAATTTAAATAGTAATAAAAAGCCTTAAACTTATATAAAAACCTTTAATTTTATAAAATATATTATTATAAATTATATTAATATAAGTTTAATTACTATTTTTTATTAATAATTTGAAGTTTAAAAGTACTGTTAAAAAGCCGAGTTACTATAAGATCGATAAATTTCGATAAAAATTATAAATTTAATTGTTTAATAATAAAAATAAAATTAATTATAATAAAAAAAATATTATTAAAAAGCTTTTAATTAAGTAAAAAAAAATATTTATTTTATAGTATAATTAAAGGTTATTATTTTATTAAATATAGCCGTTAAAAAAAAGTAAAATATATTTAAAACTTTAATTTAGTCCTTAGAAAATCCTTTAAATAGTATTTACCGAAATTTAACTATAGGTTTTATACCGCTTATATAGAAGTTTGTAAATTAAATTTAAAATCGTTATTTTTATAAACTATTTTTTTAAAGTTTAACCGTTTAAAATAATTTAGTTATTAATCTATAGTTATTAAATAAAACCTCTTTATTAATAAATTAAAGCTTTTTTACTTTTTTATTACTTTTTACGTTATTACTTTATTAATTTTATCGATTTAATTCCGGTTAAATACCTTTATTACCTTTTTTAATTAAATATTAAGTTAATTATAATTAAAGTAGTAAAATAAATAGTTAAATCGATCCTTTATCTTTTTCTCGGTATTAAACCTCCCTCTTTTTTTCTTTTTCTTCGGTTTAAGCTTCTTTATATTAAGCTCCTTAAATAAAGATAACTTATTACTATTATTAATAAAAAAATTACTATTTTTATTAATAAAATAACGTTTATACTTTTAATTAATAATTTTTAATTTAAAGCCGTTAACGCTATAGTTATTAATAAAAATTGCTTTTATTAATTTATAATAAAGAAAGGTTTTACCTTTAAATTATTTATATTTAAAATAACTTTAAATTTTAATTAATATAAAATCTCTATATAAAAAAAAATAATTATTAACTTTAAGAAAAGAAGTTTAAATTAATTCCAATATTATAAATAAACCTATCTCTTTATAGAATCTAAACCCTAATACCTCTATAAAATCCTTTTAGAGACGCCACTTACTTAACTATAAATAGGTATATTTATTTTTTATTTAATTAGACTTTATAATAAAGCTTAGTTTATTTTTAAAATCTTAAATATAATAAATTTAAGTAATAGATTTAAAGCCGTTATTAACTTTTAAACTGTATTTACTATATTATTAAAGATTAATAAAAAAGTAAGCCTCGGCTTTATAGTTTTAAACTAAATACGTAACTTTAAATTATTAAGTTTATTTTAAAGTAGCTTATTTTTTTTTTTTTTAAGGATCTTTTAAGTTAATAAATTAAATATTTAAAGGCGGTATTTAAAAAGGTTAAAGAGACTTTAAGGTTTATAATAGAGGCGTTAAATCGGGTATTAAAGAGTTTTATTAATTAACGTATATAACGTTATTACCTTTTTTACCTATAATAAAGAAAGACGATTTCTTTTACTATAAAAATAAATAAGAAAGAAAATATAGAATCTTTAAGTTTAATTATAAAATCTAAGTATTTAAATTAATCTTTATATATTTTTAAAAAAGCCGGTAATTTATTAAATTAATCGCCTTTTAAAGACCTATTTAAAAGTTAATATTTTACGTTTATTTAACCTTTATACTTTAAACTGTAAAACTAAATAAATATTTATATAATTATTAAATTAAAAGTAAAAAAATACGAAAAGTATACGTTCGGTTTAAAGGTTAAACGTTTAATTATTATAGTAATATTATCGTTATTTTAAATATCTTTAAAGTAATAGTTTTATATAGGAATTTACTTTAGAACTATTATATTTAAAGGCCGGTAAAATACTTTAGTCGGCTTAGTAATATCCTTAGTTCCTAAATAATATTAAATAAGCCGATTACCTAGATTACTTAACCCACTTTATAACCCGGCTTAGCAACGCAGTCTTCCGGTTTAAAGGTGGCCCGGGCGTAGTTGAATTTTTTCAGTTCAGTTGCCCAAAAAAATGGGCGCCGATCACACCCTTATAACTTTTTTTTTGGATTCCGGATGGTGGTGGGACTGCAAGTTGTAACGGAGCCGATAGTGTGGGGTAACCGGTGCCGAGTGGGGCATTGGCAGATGTCCCGTGGGCCGTACCGGCAGGCTGCTAAGAGCAGCCCTAGCCCGAGCTATGACATTCTGTGTTTCTCTGTAGTCAACCAGATCATGACAGGATACTTACTCCGGAGATACGCTGCCAATCCTAGCACAGCATATCCTCATGAGCAAGCTGAGGTAGCTGTCTGTATTCGGATATGCAGGGTTCGTCAAGCCATGTAGGTTGCCGACAATATTATAGAGATGCTGAAAGCATGAATGGATATTTGAGGAGAAGTTGGACCCTTTTTGTTCTTGCGGCATCGGCTCCAGTCTCCACCGTCGGCGCGGCTGGTAGACGAGTCAGACGCTGGCTATTTCGACTTCGTTCTGATGGTGTATGGCCTTTGTCAGAGAGGATGCCACTGGACGCGCGGGACAAGATCCAACAACCATGGTCGTGCAGGTGTTTTGCAGGAGCCCCGCTGTAACCTTACCCCTCCATCAAGGACCCTGAGCTGCTCACGGTGCGGTCATGAGGCCAACATCTGGGCCCAGATCTGGCGATGGCGACATGCTTTGATGCACGATGATAAGAGAGAGACGAGAGAGAGAGAAGGCAAAGTTCCACGTTTCCCTACCCGTCCTTGGAATGTATCGTCAGCTCAGCCGGCAACAACGCCGGGTGGTGGGAGTGCTGAAGATGCGAGGCGGCCCCCCAGACCGCTTCGAGGCAGCTCCTCACGATGGTCTTGGCGAGATCCACTTTTGACCCCGCGATTCGTTGTGTTTGTTGAAACTGGAACGGGGGTCGCTTCTGCAGTGTGCTCGGAGCTTGCCCATTCGCCAAAGGCATCCAGATGGTGGGAAGCGAGTCGGGTCGGGTGGTGCAACCCTGAAAATAGGAGAAGACAGCCAGCCCAGCGGAGGAGAACACGAGGACAGGACGGGCATCACCCTTCTCTTCTTCTCTGTGAAGAACAGACACAGCTGGGACGGGAGCTGCTCTCTGGAGAGTCGAGTCTCGGACGGGTTTTGTGGATCTCCATCTGGCAGGGATCAGGCCAGTGCCCGCCGCGTGCCCAAGTTCTGACACGACCTTATCAGTCCAGAATCTGGGGGTCGCTTCACAGTATCACCCAATTCCCAGCTGCGGCTTCCTTCCAGGGGCTGTCATCTGTATGTATTTTTGGCCACCCCCAAGTCGCGGTCCACGCGTGTATCCCTTTTTCGTCTTGTCTTTTTTGCGACAGTCTAGAGACGGCGCCAAGATGTCTTGTTAGAGCATCCATCTGATCTGATCTGAACTGCGACATCTGCCTCCTAGCCCCGACGCTCCTTTACCAAACGATATTACCCATCTCGCGACCATTCGACTTCCATGGCGTTTGGGCACTACGAATAACGAGCAGGGCATTTTGAGCCCGGATTGGAGAATGTTGTCCGCTTTGCTGCGTCCCTTTGGCAAGGGCGAGGGTTCACAGGATGAAGGCCACCGTCCAGACATCGAGCAACGTTTTGCGCCTACCAATCGAATGCATCGCGCTTCGGTCGCCTCGCTAGGCGAATATCGCCAACATCGCCATGCTGCTGCCGATTTCACCGAGGCCGACGACGACGACGAAGAGGATGAATCCCACCATGATCATGGACAGTCGTCCCGCTACCAGGCTGCCGGTGTTCAGACAGAAGAGGACGAGGATGGACGTAGTCAGTCCGTCGGCTTGCCTCTGTTCAGTGCAGGTCATCTAGGTATGTGTATGCGGCTCCAGCCAGGTGAAGAGGCAGCAATTAATGACAATCCCAGATTCACTCCCCATATACAGCATGACCCATGCCATCCGCATCATTGTTCAGGCTAGAACCGAAACAACATTAACATGGGATCAATTGAGGTCCCCGCAGGTTTCGCAGTTTCTCATCAGGCCAATGCAGCAGCAAATACGAACGCAGCACTTCTCTCGGGGCACGCTCTACGCCCTAATGGCCAATTGCTTGCAATTCGAGAAGGAAGGGCAGTTGTACCCGGGAAATGCTGGAACAAGCAGTACCAGAGCGAAAGTGTGCGAGCTGTTGGCGCTCAAGATACTGAAAGAGTACACCACGCGAGAGCTTATCGACGCACTTTCTTACGACTTCTATCCTCTCCAGGGCATCCCGGGGCCCCAAGGGCCCCTTCCCCAACACGCGAGGTCTAGCCCGGCTACTATGCGGACATCAACCCTTGAGGTGGCCATCCGGGCCTCGGCCAAGCACTTCCTCTCTCATCCTCTGGTAGTGATGCAGTTGGAGGCTATCTGGAACGGTGCCATCAGCTTCCACTCTACCGAGGACCAGCTTCGCCGCCAGGGCTCTTCGTCGAGCGCTGTTGGTAGTAATCAGTCTCGACGCCAGAGCACGGTGAGGACGCCGCTGTTGAGCCAGCAACAGCAAGCAAAGGAGGACCATGGAAGGGCTCTTGCTCACGTTTCCGGTCGGCGATTTGTGGCCTTGTATGATCCTCGAACCGCCTCGTGGTTCAAGCTATCCAGGCTACGGGTCCCACGATACCGTCAAATACTCTCCACATGCTCCCTTGCCATACTGATTTGCCTGTTCCTGGCTGTGCTGAGCCAAAGATCGAGCAGAATCACCTCTCTCGAGTTGATCTTCTGGTTTTGGAGTGCCGGCTTTATGCTTGACGAAATCGTGGGCTTCAACGAGCAGGGCCTCTCTCTCTACATCATGAGCTTCTGGAACATATTCGACCTTGGGATCCTGCTGCTTCTGATCGTCTACTATTGCATGCGCATCTACAGCGTGTTTCTTCTGGACCCCCACAAGTGGAATGAAAATGCCTACGATGTCCTCGCTGCGAATGCAGTCCTGCTCTTGCCAAGGATATTCAGCATTCTCGACCACTACCAATATTTCTCGCAGCTCCTAATAGCTTTTCGTCTGATGGCAGTCGACCTGGCAGCCGTTTTTGTGCTTATATTGGTGTGCTGCAGTGGTTTTTTTGTCTTCTTTACCCTCTCCAAGAACACCAACGACCCCTATGTGCTCGCATACAAGATCTTTCAGATTCTGATGGGCTTTACACCAGCCGCCTGGGAAGTGTAAGTACAAACAAATGTTTTGGGGACATCTTTGAGCTGTATGACTAACAACTTTGCAGATGGGACTCGTATACTTGGATGGGCAAGGCCTTGATGGCCTTGTTTCTTATCATTTGCCATTTCGTCATTGTGTAAGTGGGCGCTCTATGCCAACTTGAAAACTGATATTAACGTTCGGTAGGACGATTCTCATCACCGTTCTGACCAACTCCTTCATGTCCATTGCATCCAATGCCAATGAAGAGCATCAATTTCTTTTCGCCATCAACACAATATCCATGGTGAAGAACGACACACTCTTCTCCTATATTGCGCCTGCCAATATCTTTGCATGGGGGCTGATGCCGCTGAGGTATTTCATGTCCCTGAAGCGGTTCGTGTGGCTCAACCGAGCCGTGATCAAAGTCACGCATTTTCCGCTGCTGTTTTGCATTTACTTCTACGAAAAGTACTTCCTTGCGCCGTACATCTACGAAGCTACTGACCTAGTCGACAATCCCGGTCGCGGACGCCCACATGCGCTTTCTTTGGGCGACCCCTCTACCAGATCAGCATTTTTCAGCCCCAGTGTCCGAGTGCGCGAAGAATCAGTTCTTGGCTATCAGAAGGACAGAGCTTTGGAAGAGGTGTTTCGACGGGCCCCCGATACGGCCACGCTGAGGACTCAAAGGAGGAATGAGCGACGGAAGACACAGAATGCGATTCGAACATGGATGGATCAAAACGATGGAGGCTTCCGCTCGCCGCAGAACTTTTCGACGATTGACAGCCGGATGACCGGTGACTGGCGGCGGCGACTGAGTATGAATCGAGAACGCCCATCCAGGTTCCCAAGGCAGTATTCCGATCTCCGTTCCGCCGCCAGCGACCCAGCAGATTTCATTTCCGATGCCCCTTATCCGATGGCACCCGAATATTATCACGATGGCGTTCACCGGAGAGATTATGCCCATGAGATGAAAGAAAACACGGATGCGGATGGAGATGATGAGCTTGTTACAAACGACGAGGAAGAGGAGGATAATGTGACGAACACTATTGATGATGGACATGGACACGATCGTCAGGTGATGGAGGAAGATTATTTCACAACTCCTGTTGCCAGTCGCTTCATCAACGATGAGCCCCCATCAACCGACTCCCCTCGCATCGGCCAGTCAAGGCGTAACGCTTTGCACACCCGGACATTGTCTACTAACACGATCCTCTACGTCCCAGAGGAGAACCATCAACCATACAGTTCTTCCTCTGCTTCGATGGGCCGATCCCCGCAGTTGCCATCCCGACGACATACTCCCATCATGACACCCATCTCAGGGGGTGGCCACCGCTCCCCTCGCAGGTCACTCTATATGACATCCTCCCGTCCCCGGCCCATTGCCCCGCCTCGGGACATGGCGCGCACAGCACCTACTCGGTCAGGCCTGACGCTCGACATACCCGCGCGAAGACCGGCAACCCAGCATCAGCATCAGCAGAATACGCATGATGCCCATCGTCACAGGCGGGTGAGCTCCTCCGACCTCAACGCTACCGTCACCGTGGACGACGAAGAGAGCACTTTTAGTGGCGTGCCCTCTAGCTTCGCCACGCAAATGGCCATGGCCACGGCGATGCTGTCAAAGAGCGCGCAAGGGGACAACAACCGGATGAGCAGACTGATGCTGGCAAAGATGAAAACCCTAGAGGAAAGCCTAGGGGACGTGGTGCGAGAGATGAGCCTGCTGCGGAACTCGGTCCCGAACACGGCGCACAACTCGGATGATGGAGGGGGGGCGGGAGGGTCGGGGATCAATTTTAGGAAGAAGAAACCGGTCAAGATGATGGTTGGACCGCCGGGGTCGTCGGAGCCGTCGTCTACTTCGGCGCCGGGGGCGGGGGAGGGGATGATGGGGATTGCTGCTGCTGGGAGGGGGGGGATCTCGCTGAGGCGAAGCAAGACAGTCGGGACGGCGTCGCCGAGGAGGATACAAATACGGAAGAGCGCTGGGACGACGACGACGACGACGACGACGGGGAGCTGGGTGAGGAGCCCGGTTTCGGGGAAGAGCGGTTCGGGGAGCGCGGTCACGACGATTGCGGCGACGGGGTTGGGGATTGAGAATGAGCAGCCGGTTGTGGATAAGGGGAAGCAGAGGGAGGGGGGGACGCCGCTGATGGCCGGACGGCCGCCGCCGCCGCCGCCGCCGAGGGTGGAGGATGATGAGCAGTATGAAGATGATGACGACGATAATGATGGGGGGCAGTTGCAGGGGAAGATGAGTCCGGAGAGCGGGTTTGGGACTTTTGCTAGGAGGAGGTTAGGGCCGGGGTCGTTGTGATGTACCAAATTGTGAGGGGAAAAGGATTGGGTGGTAAAGGAGGGCGGCGGCTTTCCTTTTGCGAGCATTGTGTCTGAGTTTTGTCTTTTTTTCTTCTTTTGGCTTGAGGGGATCGGGCAGCATTGGGTTGGCGTTCTTTTTTTTTTGTTTTTTGTCTGGCATGGTAATTCTTTGAGTGTCGTTTTCTTTTTTCCTCAAGGGGGAAGGGAGGGGGTGGTGTTTTGTATGATGATATGAATGGAGATGGGGGGGGGACCGTTTGAGACGGGGATTTTCCATCTGGTGGGTTTGGACAGGGAGGTAGGGTAGGTAGGGTGGGTGGATTAATTTGTCGTGTTTTTTTGGCTACAGGTACTTGTTGTAGCTAGGTAGCTGGGGAAGGGGGTGGGTTAATTGATTAATTTGTGTGCTAAGTTGTCAAGTTTGATGGTTTTCTTCTACTTGGCCTGATTAATTAGGTGATATTCCATGAGTTTGGGAGGGCTCTCATGATGAATGGCCTTGACTTGACCTGTTTCTGCCCAGCTACCTTACCTAAAAACAGAGGTGGAGGTAGAGAACTTGAACGCCGCACCACCATTATCTTGAACATTGACTTCTGTGATAGGTATCTCATGAATATCTTTCAATCTCGCCTTTTCCCACCTTCCTTTGACCAACAGCCCGATCTTATTCTCACATTGCTGCTATTGAGTAACTAATTTGCCATACTCTGTGCCCCTGCTACGCTCTCTGATACACATGCATCATACACTCTATGGCCTACTTCTTTCTTTCCGAGGAGTACAATACATACATACATCTGAAACCAAAACCAAAAATTCAGATGCCACCGCCGCTCCGGTCCACGCTCACGTAGAGGTCCCCGGCCTTTTTGCGCGCCGAATCGTTCTCCCTGGCGCGGGAGGAGGAGAGCTGCTGGGCGGCGAGGGCTGTGAGGGTTAGGGCTAGGGTTGCGGCTGCTAGGCGGGGGTGGCGGCTGTTTGGTGGGGGGGGCGTCAGTTTTGGATTCTACCGTAACAAACAAGATGGAATTGGAAAAGGGGTGGTGTTTCAAGGGGAGGATGGGATTTGAGTTTCTGAGGGTATGATCATCGTGGTGTTTATGATGTGGGGGGATGTTGACTTCCATATCGGGAGTCGGGAGAGCTAGGGTATGAGATAAGATGAGATGAGATAAGATGGGGGGCAACATACCTCACGCCGCGCTTCATGGCGGGGGAAGTGGAAGTAGTGGTGGTGGCTGCGGCAGCTTGACGGATGGGAGTGTGAGAGGGCATTGTGATATGTGATATGTGATAATGTGATGGTTTTCTCGGGGAGGTTATCAAGTGTGTGTGTTATGTATTGAGGAGAGAGTGGAAAGTGAGGGCGGTGAAGCGGACGGATGCGATGATGATGTATGCCAACAGTGTAAGTGACGGAAGTAGCAACAAAGGTTCTTGGCTATCAGCGCTTTACGTCTGGCAAATGTAGTGAGGTTTCAAGATAATAGATAATTTGCAAAAGGAGAAAACAGAGGAGACTCTCTCAAGAAGAAAACCCCCTTGATCTACTTTCTTCACTTGTTGAGCTACCCCAAACGTTCGAGGCCCGGGGCCATTACCATCCCTACCTAGGGGGGCGACAGTGGCACGCGACCACCTGCATTCGGTTGCATGGAGCTAGTTAGCTGGTGTTAGTGCTTGCTGCGTAGCTGCCCCGCGATAAGATTGGGCAGGGTAGCAGGGCGAGCTTGGCTTCTGGTGTTGGTTACCTAAGGTGGCATCAGGGTGTTTAGCATCAGTCAGAGCACAGTGTTTTGGAGGTGAGGTTAAGGTGGTAGGTTAGGTAAGTGTGAGTGCGGGGGCATTGGGATGATGATGGCATGACATGACTCGGAGGATGCCGTTTGATGGGTTGGGGATTTTTGGAGAGGTGTTGTTGCTTTTGGCGGGAATGTCGCAGATATTCATGCAAGGAGGGGAAAGTCGGGTTGTTTGGGGTAACACTGGGCTGATTGGCGATGAGGCCAGCGGCTATGATGAGGAGGTTGTGGGATAAGAGAGAGTGAGAGTCTACGGGCCAGGAGGACTGATATCTAAGTGTTGAAGTGACGTCGAAAGTTGAAGGTTCGGATGGTCTAAGCTTTGGCGGTGGATGGGTGACAAAAGTGACGGGCTGTCAAATTCAAGGTTATCAATCGGTGTGTTCGGGCGACAGCGGTGGTGATGATGACTCGTGTCCTAATTAGCGGAGGTGATATCTTCATCGCGGTTTGAACTTCGAATTTACTGTTTATGAAGCCTCAAAACTTCACGAGTTTATCTGGAATTGATGGACAGATTGGTTGTTGGAGTTGAGGGCGGATGCATCAACACGTGGTTGTGTCAGTCCATCAAAACGTCATCTTATTGGCTGGTCGAAGCTAATGTGGAGAGACCTTCAACATCTAGACCCACATTCTTCAACACGAGCAAGCCTCGTCAGAGTGAGGACGTAATTCGGTGCGCGGTGATGGCCTCTGGGGATTTCTTTGAGAATAGTAGTAGTAAGCAACTTCATTGTGACTGTGGTAGATCAACAGCTCCAGGTTCCGCTCCATGTTACATTGACTGACGAGCTTGGGAGGCGGCAGGTCAGAAAGCTGGGAGCTCGACGTGCTTGATAGGGCTGGCTGTTGGGGGCTGTGTAGCATGTAGCATGTAGCTGCAGCTACATGTTGTTCGGTTGGCGAATTGAATGAGGCGGAATACTTGGCTCGCTGATGGTTAATATGTCCAAATATGACAAGTACTGGACCGGCTGCTGCCTGGCTGAGGCATCCCCTCTTGTTGAGCCTCCATGACGAGCAGGCCGCGAATAGCTTGTTGTTGCGCATTTGAGGACAAAAGGCCGTTGCAGCTTTTAGGCCTTCTCAATTTCCATTCCTCTCATTCCATCCAGTTCGGAGCCCCCCCTGCGCCTCCCTTTCACATTGACAAAGTGGCGGGGTAATTACCAGCGAAGCTCAAACTTTACTGACAGCAGCTGTCTTGACATTGCAACAACAGAGGTTGTCTGCCCACCTTATTCGCCTTTTGCTCGACTCTGATGACCTTTTGCCTTGCTTTGGTTGTCAAGCTTGACTATCATCAATCATCGTATCCCTAGCTTGGAGAATCAGTATTCGACATTGCCGACAACCGTCATGGAGCAACAACAACAACACACAGTAGACTGGGCGAAGGTAATCGAAGAGTTGGGAGAGACACCCAGTCACCTCGCCGGATCCCCGTCACAAGACAATACGCCTATGGCTACCGAACCTGAACCACCAAGAAATGTGGCCTTCAGTGAGCCCCGACCTGAGTCCCCGAGGCCGCATCGAACCCATCCTGCGACTCGTAACGCCATGCAACAGAACTTTATGGACATTGTGGCCACCAGATGTCACACCACCCCAGCCCCAGGCAAAGATACCTCTGTCCTGGCCTTTATCATCTTCCCCAAAGACTACATTGGGACCACATGCGATGGCAGCCACTGGGGTGATATCAAGATCCGTATGAGCTACGATTCGCTCGTGGCTCTCAACTCGGCCAAGATCAACAACATGTTCAAACCCCGAGCCCAGGAGCGGTTCCGTCGCCGACTTGCTACCGAGCTAGGTATGAAGGATCTGCCGGCAGGTGTCAAGTATGTTCTGGACTTTACACCTCCGGTCGAGGGAGCCGAGCTAGCGGACCTCACTGCGAAGCTCTGGCTGCCCAAGATGGTCAAATTATGGTTTCTTGCTGGTCATTATTCGCCCGACCAGGTTCTCAACGGTTCCCAAAATCGCGATTGTAGGAGCCGGCCGATGGCAGACTCTGCAGTTGGCGCCATCATGGCAATGGGGCATGATGATGTTTGCAGGCGTCAGAACTGTAAGTCTGATGGCTGTGTTCTATGGCAAGTTTTTGTTACTGATAGTTACGATTTAGGTCTTACTGATGCTTCTCCGTGGGAAGTTCACGCCGATTGCCCAGGCATCATTTCCGATGACGATCTCCCACCGGCGGGTCATATACCACCCTGGCGAAAAGTCGAGGATTATTGTCCCATACGGCATCGTGTCTGCATATTGCGCGTTTTGCAGGCGATCAACGGGAAGGATCTGATGCTGAACTCGGCAGTAAGAATGTGGACCGTTGCTCAAGTCGCCATCTCTCTTGAAGTTCCACAGGTGGTGGTAAGCATCTGTGACCCCATTGTTGATTCTGATGGCAGGTTTCACTGACTTTTCCTCAGGTTGATCCCGTTACCCAATGGCTCAGTGCTCCCCCAAACACGAAATTCACGGAAATCTGCCCCGAAAAAGCGTTTGAGCTTGCCCACGCGCTCAAGATCCCGAGCATTCTGACGACTGCCTTCAAAATCTTGGTCAGTGAAACTGCCGTCGACTACGCCAAGGCGCTCCGGTCGCCACGTCCTCCTAAAGAAAGCTGGGTGCAGCGTCCCCGAGACGACTATGGCGACTTTCCCTCTGATCCCGTCGAATACGGCGCCCGGGCATTTCTCGAGAGGATGACGGGCAAGTACAAGTTGCTCCGATCCGATGCCGTTTTTAACTACCTTCCCGTTCGGATCGCAGAATGGGATTACCTGATGGCGACGAAACATGTCGTTGAGCAGTATGGACACCGGGAGCTCCAGGAGGTCTATGCCACACTGACCAGGGGATTGTTGCACAACTTTCACCAGTACGTGGGCCGAGTGGTGACGGAGGAAGCGCAAAGCTGCGGGATCGATCACCGTCAGGACAAGCTGGTCGAGCTGGTGGAGGCTCAGCGACGGCATTACGTTCCTGCAAGGTCTCACTTGCCCCTGCATCTGGTCTATTCGAGACTGGACCCCGCACAAAAGATCCTCACGCCGTTTTTCTGGAGAAGTCTGTGCGACAAGATGGAGCCGTTTACAGAGCTGTCGCACACCAAGTTTGGGGGCAAGACGCTGCAGCAGCTCGTTGTCAAGTTCTTGGGGTACATGAGGGAGATTCGCGATCCTGAAGCTCTGGCGAAGCTGACGGAGATCCAGAGCAGCTGGGCTGGTCCCAATCGCGGCCAGGCTTGGGGGTCGTGGTTTGACCTGGTCAAGTTCCACAGCGGGTTGAACTATGCGATCAGGGCCTTGGCCAACAAGGTGCTGAGGCATCACGATGAGAGCATGTTTTCGTTCTTTTTGTCGGACCATTTGCTGCTGAATCTTGAGGATAACGAGCTCAAGTATTTGCCGATTTGGGTGGATGGTGGGTTGGATGATGGGTCGGGGGGTGTTTTCCAGGAGGCTGTTCCGGAGGCGGAGATGGGGCCGAGTGAGCCTGGCCCGGGGTATCATACGGGGTATACGGTTGCGGGGACGGATACGGAGATGGGGGGGAGTACGGTGGGTTATGCGGCTACTATGGTGAGTAAGTCGGATTTGGGGTTTGGGGAGTTGCTGTTGGATGATGCGACGGTGGCGAGGAGTGTGAGTGTTCAGCGGACTGGGGCTGGGGGGAGTGAGTGGGGTGGGATTATTTCTGATAATAGGAAGAGGGTGGTGGCTGTGCCGAGTGAGATGATGAGTGAGGATCGGTTTACGGAGGGGGAGGATGGGGAGTGGAATGAGGCCATGTATGAGAAGCCGGCGGGGCATCAGGCTGTTGGGCAGGCGCTGGCGAGTTGGGTTGAGGAGCCGGGGTCGGTGGGTGGTTCTTCGAAGGACGTGGACGATGTCATGAGTCTGGATGATGACGATGAGGATGATGGGACGTCGACGCTGGATGGGTTTGAGGATATGGATGATATTAACTTTGGGCTTTGATGTTTTGCAAGCGGGTTATCTGTGTACCGTTTTGTAAGGTAGCTGGGATGGATACATAGGGCGGTGGATAATGACTTGTAGAGGGCGGATCTCTCAAATCTCGTTGTCGTTTTCATCATTTGTTGTGTGGGAAGGATATGAGTTCACTTGAAATAGGGTGTCAACAATCTTGAGCAAGGCGTTACGGGGGTGGTATCCTTGGGCTCTACATGCAATGTAAATTTTGTTGGTTTTCATGTCAATAAATGGATACAGATGAGAGAAAATACGTTTGTGATCAAGTTGTTTCTTTTCATCCGAGCTTTAAAACAGAAATCGTGAGCAGGCGCTGCTCTGACACTGTCAGCCGTCTGAGCTTGAATAGCTGTAGGAGCGATCTCTATGGCAGGTATCTGCCTCATGAAGAGAGAAAGGCAGGAATGGAGGAGAAAGTACAACGAGGAGGACAACGAGACGAGGAGGACAACGAGACGAGGAGGACAACGAGACGAGGAGAAGGCAGGGGATCAAAACCAGGAGGCAGAAAGAAAGATTTGGGGGGAACATTTCCATAATACCAAGAGCAAGCGATAGCTGTACCGTTAAGAGCAAGTAGAGTTCGTCTCAGCTTTTTCCATCCCAGCTTGAATAAAACACCTAGTTGTATATGTCACGAGCAGGTTTTTGACAAGTACTTTACCGTTGTATACAGCTTATTCGTACGCCATCTGCAACATCCAAGAGCTCAAAAAGCTCCAGCCAAGTCCCTGTTTCACACTATCCTCTGAGGAAAAGCGACAAATCACAATGCCGTTATGTATGCATTGGGTATTTTTACCACCACCACCACCCTCTATTCCTCTTTTCATGTACCATATCATACCTGTATGTATTCCCCCTTATTCCTCCACCCTAACCCCGATTAATCGTATTTCCCGCCCCCCTCGGGTTCTCCTCCACAAACTCATCCCACGCCCTAGCCTTGTACATCTCCCTCTCCGCCTTCTCATAATTATCCTCATCCGGCTCCGGAGCCCGTCCACTTGCCTCCCCACCCCCCTCAATAATCCCGCCTCTTCTCCTCTCTTCCTCGAGATACTCGTCAATCGTCATCGTCGGCAGATTATGACTCGGCCTAAACACCCCCTTGGTCATCTCCTGCCTGTTTGCCAACAGCGTAAACGGCTGTAGTGGCTTCCCCTGCTGTGACAAAATCGGTCCTCCTTTCCCTGACCCAAGGGCGCGGTTCATTATGTCTAGTCTGTCGCTGTAACTGTCGTCACTGGTTACCCCCCGCCTGCGCATATCATCTTCGGCTTGTTGCTGGTTCTGCTGGGCAGATGGGGGTGGTTGAGGGGGTGCCATAGAGAGGATCTCCATTTCCCGGTTTAGTGAGTCTAGGGCATTGAAGGTGAGGTGGACGCGGTAGGCTAGGTTGGCTAGGTGGACTTCTCGGACTACCTCCTCGTCGCCTGCTCCCGAGGGGATGTCCTCATCTTCTGTCGCGCCATACTCTGGGCGGGCCCGGAGATATTCTAACTTTTGGCGGAGGGCCTTTTCTGTTTGAAAGTTGGCGATTTTGGCATTGCGGCGCACTGTTGGGTCGGAGGAGTTGGCGGTGGAAAAGGTGGATGGGGAGGAGGTGTAGGTCTCGAGGAGTTTGGTTGATTGGGGGTTGAGAAGGGAGTAGCTGTCTAGGAGATGGAGGAAGCGCTCGTAGGAGTCACGGGCGGAGGTGAGAATTCTCTTGCGCTCGGGGAGCGAGGGGGTGGGGAGCTTTTGGGAGAGCTCGGCGAGGTGGTAGTTGATTAGGAGGAGGGGGAGGTCGGAGGTGGAGAGATCTTCGAGGGACTCGTTGGGAGAGAAGAGAGAGAGGTGGGATATTAAGCGGAGGGACTCTTGGTAGTTCTTTATGGCGGAGGAGATGGCGTCGGTGTACTCTTGGGAGTTGGGGGTGAAGGGCTGGGTTTCGAGGGCGATGCGCTGGGCTTCGGCGTCGGCGAAGATGGCTTTGAGAGAGCGGGGTTCGGTCTCCATGTTGCTTTCTATCTGAGTCTGGTGGTTGGAAGTGGTTCGTGGTTTAAAGTTCTTCAGATTGTCGTGTTGGGTGTTTGTCTGGTAGATAGGTGTGGTTGATGATGTGGAGGGGCAGTTGGAGAAATGGTGGCAGGGGTCCCTGAGCTGGGCAGCCCCACTTTGGAACTTGCTTAGAGCTGCCCCTCGTTTGATCTTATCGTTATCTAATCTAATCAATCAACGACATGTCACTGTTGAGGGGCTCCCCTCGTGTAGTACTGGTGGGAGGCAGTAACGTCGTTAAAGTGAGTGGAGGCAGTAACCGAGTGATTATCACATAATTCACTTCATATAAACTTGCTCCAGTCCTATCATATCATCAAAACCATGAGCATTGACTGACTGATCCGTCATGCGCCCAGCAGCTGCCTCGATCGGTAAGTGGGGCGGCTGACGGCACGATGGCGACCTTCTTCAACCATCGACTAGCTTCTTTGGTGATGCATCAGACCATCAGGTTTTCCAAGAGTGCTCACCAGAAGATATCACCTCCCATGCGCGTCAGCCCCCGGTGCTTGCCTTCTTTTTCCGTGTTTGTCAGAGGAACCCGTTTGATCAGCTCAAGCAACAACAGAATGGCACTCCATCCCAAACAAGCCGACAAGCTCATATGTACGTTTAACAGCCGGCACTTTTGGAAGATACGTAGAGGGCTAACACGCCATACAGTTGCCCCCACCGGAACACCAGCACGGCTGGACTCAGGTCCTACAGCACCTCCTGGACAGGCTGCTCAGTTTTTGAAGGCTGAGCTCCAGGGCGGCCTCAAGCGGACTGACGTCGACCCGGAGAGCCCCATTACACAGTTCCATTCATGGTTCCAGCAAGCCTCGCTTCCCGAGACGGGCGTTTCTCATCCAGAGACATGCACGCTATCCACTGCCCAACTGCCCTCTGGCCGTGTTTCCTCTCGTGTGGTATACATGAAGGAGCTTGATCCCAAGGGATTTGTCATCTATAGCAACTTTGGAACCAGTGGTAAGGCTAGGGATTTGTTTGGTACTGCGGATGGGAAGAGCACAGGAAACCCATGGGCCTCTCTTGTGTTCTGGTGGGAGCCGCTGGAAAGGCAGGTCAGAGTGGAAGGACGAGCGGAGAGGCTCGCGCCAGAGGAGAGTCAGGTCTATTACGACACCAGAGCAAGAGGTAGTCGTATTGGTGCGTGGGCCAGTCAGCAGAGTGCATTTTTGAAGCCGGATGGGAGCAAGGAAGGAGACGACGGGCGGTCCCAGTTGGAGGGATGGGTCAAGGAGACTGAGAAGAAGTTCGAGGGGGCCGAGCAGATTCCTGTTCCGCCATACTGGGGCGGGCTGAGAATTGTTCCAGAGCGGGTGGAGTTCTGGCAGGGGAGACAAAGCCGGTTGCACGATCGGTTTGTCTATGACCTCGTCGAGGGTGAGGATGGGAGCAAGAAGTGGCAGTTGGAAAGGCTCAGCCCATGAAGGGGACAGTAGCAAGGCACTCAATCTTCTCAGTAGGTAGGATCAATTTTATAATCAGTCCCGCTTTCTATGAGGTTTGTCGTTGGACATCGTCATTGGCCGAAATGAATGTTTGTTGCTCCGGGTGGAAGCCTGCGGATAGTTGCAGAGCGTGATATCCTACACTTTGAGGCCAAATCTTTGGCAGCAATCAACTGATCTGTCAATTCCTTTATAGAAGGTATTCGAGTGGGTCACTTCGGTCTCATGATAAGGTATTCTGCTTAATCTGGGAAGTAGCAACTGAGGTGATGGAGAAGATCCCGTCTATTTTCACCGCACCTTCTTCGGTGAGAAATATCATCTTCTTATGACTTCTGCCTAGGTGGGCGGTCTTTTTTAGCCCACAAATATCTGCCCAAACTCCCACCAAACACTCTTACGAACTGTATCTCCTACCAATCCGACCTACCTCCTAGCAGCGCCAACTGCGCTTTTCCTACAGCACAAGCGACTGCCCTATCTCCCTCAAAACCTCCCACTTTGCGCGAGAACTTCTGGTGACTTCTATTCTCAAACCAGAGCTCGGGCACCCTACGCCGAAGATGTCTCCGGGCGTATTGCTTCCGCCGTCGGAGACCCTAGTCGAGGGCGACCTGCTGAGCCTGGATGGTGATACCGCAAGTCAAGCTTCGCCAGACGCCAGCAGCAGTGAGGTGAATGACGACGCCGATACTGATAAAGAAGATGACAATGGCGGTGATGGAGCCAAGATATTCGAGGTCAACGCTCCGCCAAAGCCGCGCAATATCTCCGAGAAGAAGCGAGCAGACAATGCAAACTTTGACATTTGGCTCGAGGAGAACCAACAGAACCTGTCCAAAGGAACTGGGAAGCTGATTCTGGATGAAGAGAGGTCTGCAAACTGGCTGATGCGTGAGTTCGAGAACAAAAAGATCATCACGAGTCCGCGAGATTACCAGCTGGAGCTCTTCGAGCGGGCCAAGACGCAAAACACTATCGCCGTATTGGACACTGGTAAGCTTCTATTTCTTAATATTCCCGTAGAAAACTGCTAATCTCCCTGACAGGGTCGGGTAAAACGCTTATTGCCGCCTTGCTTCTGAGATGGACGATACAAAACGAGCTCGAGAACCGATCTCAAGGCCAGCCAAAGCGCATCGCCTTCTTTCTCGTGGACAAAGTAGCCCTAGTCTTTCAGCAGCATGCAGTCCTGACATGCAATCTGGACTACTCGGTCGCCAAGTTTTGTGGACAGATGATCGATCGATCGTCAGCGGAGTTTTGGGAGACGACATTCCAGGAGAATATGGCCATCGTTTGCACCTCGGAGATTCTCTACCAATGCCTCCACCATTCGTATATTCGCATGGACCAGATCAATCTCTTAATATTTGACGAATGCCACCACACCAAGAAGAACCATCCGTATGCCCGGATCATAAAGGACTTCTACATCCAAAACGAGGAGAATGAAGCACGGCCGCGCATCTTGGGAATGACTGCTTCTCCAGTCGACGCCCAGGTTGATCCAAGAATCGCTGCCGCTGAGCTTGAGGGGTTGCTTCACAGCCAGATCGCGACAGTCTCCGACCCCACTATCATTCAACATACCATCAGTGCTCCAAAGGAGGAGATAATTCTGGAATACGACAGAAGACCTCGGGAGTGGCCAACCCCTCTTCACCAGTCCATCAAGGCCCTGGTTGGGAAGCATGATCATTTCACCAAGGCGTTTGTTTTCACCTCACAAGCGACAGCTGAACTGGGCCCATGGTGCGCAGACCGATACTGGCAACTCTTCTTCAAGCAGGAAGACATTGCTAAGCTCGAGACTCAAGCGGAGCGAAGTCTACTTCGCCAAGGAGCCTTCAGTCAGCTCATGGGCCTTGACAGGAACAGGGTGCGGGAAGCTCACGAACTTGTGAAAAACCATGAGTTTGAGCAGCCTGTTCTAGACATTCGGCTGTTCTCCTCGAAGGTCATCGAGCTCTGGAAAGCCCTTCATGATCAGTTCAGCAGCCAGGACCTCATGAGACGATGCATCGTCTTTGTGAAGCAAAGGAACACAGCAAACATGCTCGTGGACCTCCTCAAACAGCCGGAACTCAAGATCCCAGGTCTTGAGCCCGGTATTCTTGTAAGTTGACCTCTTGAGAGAATATGCACTTTTTCTAAATCTGGTGAACAGATTGGCGGTGGCAAAAATGATTCGAGCTGGGAGAACTCCAAGACCAGCTACCGTGATCAGGTCCTTACCATCATCAAGTTCAAGAAAGGAGAGCTGAACTGCATCTTTGCCACCTCAGTCGCGGAAGAGGGCCTCGATATTCCTGATTGCAATATCATTATCAGGTTTGACTTGTACGACACGTTGATTCAATACATCCAATCTCGCGGTCGCGCCCGTCAAGACAAGTCGACCTACATTCACATGGTTGAGAGAGGGAACTACGAGCAAGTGCAGAAGATGCAACAGCTCAAGCAGAGTGAAGAAGGACTCAGGAAGTTTTGCGAGGCAATGCCGGACACGCGAAAGCTAACCGGAAACAACTTCAAGATGGACTATTTCTTGAGAAAGGAAAAGGGCCAAAGGCAGTACACCGTTCCGGAGACGGGAGCCAAGTTGAATTACAAGCAGAGCCTCATCTGTCTTGCTAACTTTGTTTCATCACTCCCACATCCGGCAGAAACAAACCTCACGCCGGAATACACCGTCAATACCACTGAGGGTGGATTTCAGTGCGAAGTCATCTTGCCAGCTGCATCTCCAATCAGATCTGCCATTGGAAGAGTGCACGGCAGCAAGGCAGTAGCCAAGTGCTCAGCGGCCTTTGAGATGTGTCTGCGGCTTGTTCAAGGCAACTATTTAGACGCTCACCTCCGACCAACTTTTACCAAGCAGCTTCCCGCCATGCGCAACGCTCGTCTTGCCATCAGCTCCAAGAAGAAGGAAGAGTATGGCATGCGCATGAAGCCCGAGGTCTGGTCAGCTCTTGGCGAGCCCACTGAACTCTTTGTGATGGCCCTGACATTGGCAAGTCCAGAAGCACTTTACAAATCATCACTGCCACTATTGCTGCTCACTAGACAGCGGGTTCCTCAAGTTGCTTCGTTCCCTATCTACTTTGGAAAGTCTCGTTCCTCGGTCGTCAAGTTCGTATTGGCAGGCGAACCCATCCAGGTGGATGAAGCCAAACTGACCAGCTTGACTGCGTTCACTCTCTCGATCTTCAGAGATGTGTTTAGCAAGGAGTACGAAGCGACATTTTCAGAGCTCCCTTACTTTTTGGCACCAACCAGTAAGGGGCACTCATTCGACTTTTCTTCAGTGGCATCAAACGAACTAATCGACTGGGATACGGTCAAATACGTCCAGGAAAATAGCATTGTTGCTTACAACTTCGACGAACCGGATGAGTTCTTTGAGAACAAATACGTCTGGGACCACTGGGATGGTGCTCGCAAGTTCTTCACTCGTGGGCGCCGTCACGATATGAAGCCTACAGACCCTGTGCCCGAAGGCATTGTCGCTCCCAATCACAGAGCTTGGAGAACAACGTGCGATACGCATGACATTCTGAACTACAGCAACAGTCTTTGGTCCAAATCCAGGGCTAATTTCAGGAGCCGAGGGGACCAAGCGGTTGTGGAGGCTGAACTGTTGTCTGTCCAGCGCAACCTTTTAGACGATAATCTCAAGGACGAAGACTTGGAACCGAAGCCATGCTTTTTGGTTTTAGAACCCTTGACGATCTCACCAGTAAGTTCTGCTGTCTTGGGGTTAACTAGTACAACGCTAACATATTGCAGCTTCCAGTTCAGGTTGTGGCCATGGCCTACAATTTCCCTGCCATTATTCACCGCGTCGATTCGAACCTGGTCGCGTTGGATGCGTGCAACATGCTGGGCTTGACTATCAGGCCAGATTTGGCGCTCGAAGCCTTTACCAAGGACAGTGACAATACTGATGAGCACGACGTCGAGCAGATAAACTTTCAGCGCGGCATGGGCAACAACTACGAGAGGCTGGAGTTCTTGGGCGATGCTTTCCTCAAGATGGCCACCACTATTGCCATCTATACCCTCATCCCTGACAAGGATGAGTTTGAGTATCACGTTGAGCGCATGGTCATGATTTGCAATCGAAATCTCTTCAACAACGCGCTCGAGGCAAAGCTAGAAGAGTACATCCGGTCCATGGCGTTCAACCGTCGTACCTGGTACCCAGAGGGCCTGACACTCAAGCGTGGCAAGCGAAAGGAAATCAAGAAGAAGCACGTCTTGGCTGACAAGTCTATTGCTGATGTCTGCGAGGCCATAATCGGAGCCGCTTACCTTACCGCCCAGGAAGATGGCAACTTTGACATGGCCATTCAGGCAGTGACTAGGATGGTTAACGACAAGAACCACAGAATGCAGACATGGTCTGACTACTACGCTGCGTACAAGAAACCAGTTTGGCAGACCATGCCAACAAACAGCGTGCAGGAGGACATGGCCGAGAAATTCCACAAGAGGATGGGTTACAGGTTTCAGTATCCGCGTCTGCTGAGAAGCGCGTTTCAGCACCCGACCTACCCAACCTCATGGGAGAAACTGCCCAGCTACCAACGTCTCGAGTTCCTCGGTGACGCCCTACTCGACATGGCTTGCATCGACTATCTTTTCCGTCGATTCCCAGGGGCTGACCCTCAGTGGCTCACTGAGCACAAGATGGCCATGGTCTCCAATCAGTTTTTGGGCTGTCTTGCAGTCTACATTGGCTTTCACCGGTCTCTCCAGCACAACTCACCCCCAGTCCAGTCCGAAATTGCGTCGTACGTCACAGAAATCGAGGAAGCTCTCGCCGTTGCCAAAGCGACTGCGGTGGAAGAGGGGAAGCCAGAGTCTGACTTTGCGAGAAACTTTTGGGTGGATTGCTCCCGCCCTCCCAAGTGTCTCCCAGACACGGTCGAAGCTTACGTCGGCGCCATCTTCGTGGACTCCTCTTACGACTACCAAACCGTCCAGGATTTCTTCGACAAGCACGTCAAGTTCTGGTTCGAGGACATGAGGCTTTATGACACTTTTGCCAACAAGCACCCTGTGACGTTTTTGGGTCATGAGATGCAGCATCGGTTCCAGTGTCTGGAGTGGAGGTTGCTGACGCGGGAGATTACGGTGGACGATGACGAGGAGGCTGGGATGATGGGGGAGAAGCAGGTTGTTTGCGCGGTGAGGGTGCATGGGCAGACGCTGGCGCATTCGGTGTCGCAGAGCGCGAGGTATGCCAAGATTGGGGCGGCGAAGAAGGCGTTGAGGGAGTTGAAGGGGATGGAGCAGGAGGAGTTTAGGAAGAGGGTGGGGTGTGATTGTGCTTTTAAGGCGGAGGGGAAGGGGAAGGAGAAGGAGGGGGAGGTTGACAATGCGGAGGGGGAGAAAGGGGAGGAGGTTGAGATTGAGATGCATGGGAGTGCTATTTGAGGTGAGGTAGCGAAGATTTTTGTTTTGTGGATTTTGGACGTGGAGAGATCAAGGGGGATTTGGTAGAGGTTGTGTAGGTTCAGCGGATAGATGGGTCAAGCAATAGCGGTGTATTTGAGAAGAATAAAAAGCAAAGTTTATCTGACGTGGTATTCTCACTTTTCATGTCTATTTCCTCGAGGTGAAATGCAAAGGTACGACGAGTTGTTCAGTGGTTGTAAATGTGTGGTGGTGTTGCTGTGAGATTTTGGGTAAAAGGGGAAGTAAACAAACCGAGGTATCTGCCCTGGCAACGGATATGTGATTACATAAGCGCAGGGACATGTCTTGGCAATTTCATCTCAAAACCGCATCGAACTCCAGCTGCTCTGCGCTTCTGACGTCGAACAGCAACATCCCATTGCTGCTACGAAAGAGGCTCGACTCGACGTACTCTATAGTGTCTATAAAAGATGGCCTGTTGTTTTGTGGCTTAGCATGTGAGACGTGGTGGCACATCGTCTCTGTTGTTGGTTTCCTTGTGACTGGATCGGGCTTAATCCGAAAAGCAAGCCACACACACACACACATCTATCTGATTGGCCCCGACCAAGCTAGCTACTATCTATCACACATGAATGAATGACCTGCCCAGCGCTTTTGAGGAGAATTGGAGGGGGCGCTGCTTGAAAGCTGTTGACTCTCCTTCGGCTCATTCTTTCGGAGAGGACTTTCTTTTGAAAGTGATATCTCCAAATAAGCATAAAAACAGAGTAGTATTACCGACCGACCTTTATTCTTTTTTTTTAACAATGTCGAGAGGCTTCACGCGCGACTTTGACTATGAGAATGTGCGGCTTCCCGACCCCTCACGGTACATCCGACTCCTGCACCTCGACCCGCCCGGGGGGTGTTTGAAGAAGGCGGGTGAGGATGATGGTTCTTTTTTGGGGGGGGCTCCGCTTCGGTGTTCCATCTCAGTTTGCTCGCTTGATCAACCTGGCCTGTACCAGGCCATATCGTATACGTGGGGTCCTTCGGATGATGAAAGGTACTATCTTGGGATTTGGGGGGGGAGTGGTGGTGATGATTCAGAGCAACCACGGTGGCTGCCCATCACTCGTTCTCTCGAGGTTGCCCTCCGCCATCTGCGAGAGCTCGCCGCGGGGGAGGTGGTGACGCTTTGGATCGATCAGATCTGCATCAACCAGGCTGATAACGACTCGGATGAGAAGTCGAGGCAGGTGGGGATTATGCACAGGATTTACGAGTCGGCGGAGCAGGTGAGGGTCTGGCTGGGGCCGGCGGGGGATGGGTCTGATGAGGTGATGGAGATGTGGGAGGAGGTTGGCAGGAGGTGTGAAGAAGAGGTTGATCTGGCCGGCTACTTCGCCTCTGACAAGGAGGCTTTGCAGAGGCTTGTGGACCACGTGAGCAACCGGACTCCCGAGGACCCGGTTACGCAACGGATTCAGAGGTACATGGACTGGGCCGCCCCGCGGATGCAGCCGTATTTGAAGGCGATGGCGGTCATGTTTGACCGGCCGTGGTTTCGGCGCGTCTGGGTGATCCAGGAGTTTGCGGTGGCGCCAAACACGGTGTTTATCTGCGGCTTGAAGGTTGCCCGGGCGCAGTATCCGGGGTGGGTGCTCAACATGTATGGCCACTGCGGAAAGCGGATCTGGCCGGGTAGGATGACGGAGGAAGACTTCAGGGTTTCCAATGCGCTGGAGAATCCACCGTTCGATACGCTGTTTACCATTAGGAAACGGAGGCAAGACCATAATCTTGCAGTGCAGCAAGGTCGGCTGCGCAGAGACGAAACTCCACCGCCAGGCCCGGGTGCTGGGGACTATCTGTTTGATCTCTTGGTTAAGACTTGCGGCGACCAGACAATCGAGGCCAAGGATCTGCGAGATAGAGTGTACGCATTACTCGGCATCGCGGTCGATCGAAACAAGTTGAAACGCCTGGGGTTAACGCCAGACTATCAAAATTGCAACTTCGAGAAGGTCTTACTTCTTACCGCCAGGGCTATCATACTGCGCGGAGAAGTGCAGATGCTGTCGTTTTCCCAGTTTCCCAAGGAACACAACCTTCCCTCCTGGGTGCCTGAATGGAGGCCTGGCATGACCACTCCGTTTTTCCACTACAGCAATAGGTCTCTGGCTCGTCTTCCTCCCATGTTCACCGCTTCCGGAAGCTCGACACCCACCGTAATCGAAACCTACGACGTCGCCGTCATCGGCCTGCGCGGCTGCCGGATCGACATCGTCGAAGACACGGTGGACCCCTGGGAGCAAACTGATTGGGGGTTGGAGAATAACTTCTGTTACCTGACCTTCCTCAGACAAATCCAGTCGCTCTGCGGTCGATCTAACATCAAGGGACAAGACATATACCCTTCGGAGACGCGCCGGGCCGAGGCATTCTGGCGGGTTCCCGTTGCCGACTGTGAGCTCTCCCCGAACGGCTTGGCCCGCGCCAGGGCTGAGGGGTCGAGAAGGATGTATGCGTATTGTCTGGAAGCGTGTGAACTTTTCGAGTACTCTTCTGAGCGGGATCCGTATGTTTCAGCCAGGCATAAAGAGCTTCAGCCGGGAAGTGTGTACCGTATGCTTCTTGGAAGGGTGGGTAAACGAAGGCCCTTTATTACGGAGAGGGGGTATGTTGGTCTTGGACCAATCTCGACTCGAGCTGGAGACATGGTCGTGGCTTTTGCTGGGGCGCCAATTACGTACCTTGTGCGACCGACAGCACGCAAGGGGCATTTTGAGTTTCTGGGGGATGGGTACTGTGATGGGGTCATGGACGGGGAAGCGTGGGATGAGCAAAAGGCGGAGACTTTGTTTCTTGTCTGATTCATGGTATGTCTTGAACACATTGGTTGGTTCAAAAGGGAAAGAATTTCTGGATGTCCAAAAGTACATACAACATCAAGGATTCCCCAGTGGTTAGGTACCTATCTAAATACTGGTTCGGCATTCATGTCGGATAGCTGCGACAATAGGAGGCTCAACGCAAAGGCCTCCCAACATCACTTCACAGCCAATGCCAAGTCGCAATGCTACCAGTTCCACCTGAGCAATCTGCATTGCCTATCAGAAAGCTCCTATACTAAACCGGAAAAACGAATGACTACGAACCCACCATCGCTCCTACATTTCCCCTACCTCCCCAGATATACATCGTCCAAACCTAGGCACCCATCACAATTCCATCCGTCTCGTCCACATCAAAGCCCCCACCCCATCCTCGCCCAAGCACATGACAACCCACCCCCCTTAACATTCCGCCTTCTCACCCTCCTAACAAATCAAGATACCTTACTGTTGGCCATTTATCGGCAAGCAACAGCACAACCTACTCCCGTCAGCATCCCACTCGCCAGTCAACAACAACCAGGTGGAGAAAGAACTTACCCAAAGCGCATCCAAGGCCGGGATCGCAGAGGTCCATGGGGTTGCACGGGCCGGCGATCCCACCGCTGATGCACCTGTCGACACAGTTGTCGTACGGGCAAATCGCGAACAGATCATCCTCCTTGAAGCAGATCACACCACCGCCGATGATTCCGCCCCCGATATTCCCCGGCAGCTTAGGTTTCGTCGAGACGCAGATATCCCCTACCATGAAGTCAGTTTGTTTGGTGAAAACCACAGAAGGGGGGGCAAGGGGGGGGGGGTTCTTGAGAGTTTGTACCTCCTCTTGCGGCCAGCGGCTTGGCCAGGGTGAGGCCGGCGAGGGCGATGAGACCGGCAAAGGTGGTGATGCTCTTCATGGTGGAAAGGTGTATGGCGGAAGACGCAGAAAAGTTGGTGGATGTTGGAGGAGGTGGAAGACTGGCTGTTAAAAGGGAATTGGAATTCTCTGCTGTGCTGGAGAGATGAGAGCATAATGGCGTGGGCATCGAGGCCTTCTTATAGGTATTTCTCGTCCTCTCTCAGTTCCAACCTTCCTTGCCTGGTAAGACTACGTCCGGGGGGAAACCTCCTCCCGCCCAGCTTCGGCTTCGGCACGACGGCACCATGAGGTTTGCTTGATGTTTTGCAAAGACAGGATCGTGATGTGTTGTTCAATGCTGTGGGAGATAGTGGTCCGATTTCTGTGAAGTGGAACGCATTGTGGTGTTGGTTCGACCGCTGGAGAAGAGGATCGTGATGCTTGCCCGATGCTTCGTTACTAGTTCACAAACAGCCAAGCGAAGCAAGGTCAACGTACCGCTTGAAAACCCGGGTAAATCCTCTACGATAGATATGGGTGTGTGTTGGTGGCGCAGCAAGCTAGTAGGCCCCATGTTACAGGGCACTAGTATGGGCTTTGACGGGCGATGAGACGTCTTTGCGTTTACACGCTGCGATTTCTGGGGAGATAGGGTATGAACTAGGTAGGTAGGAAAGCTCGACAGATAGCGGTGCGCGGGAATAACTGTTCTGTCTAAAAGTGTTTGCATTATTGTTCGTGGGCGTGGAACCACCGGAACCGAGGTTGCCGGTAATCGTGCTCCATCTTCTTGACTACGACTTGATGGCGTTACCTACATGTTGGCAAATGAGCACGGCTTGGATATCAGAAGGCTTGAACCTTGACGCAATAGTTTGCTTCATCGTGTACAGTTGGCATCGATGCTGCTGATGAAGCCTACCTGCCCTGGTAGTGACATGGTCTGGGTCAACAGTGGTTGCGTTGATGATGGACGAAGAATCTTTGTCTCCACTGTGGCAAGGTAGGTAGATGAAGGAGTCTTGCTCAGTGTCCGAGTGGAGGATGCCATTGAAACACGCCCCTACCGTATGTTAACGGAAATACCGGCAAGCACATGAGAGCCCCGGACAAAATGAGGAAGGAATGAGGTGTAGACCGGACAGATGAGTAAATGAGGACGCTGCGAGAAGGTGACCTTCTTGATTTGGGATGAGTATTGCGGGCCTCTGGTTGCTCCCTGAGCGGGCACAGACTCGGTCGCTACAGATACATCAAGTATCATCGATCCAACCTCGTCCATCACGTCCCAGCTCTCATTCACACTGGATCCCTGGCCCAAAACTTACAGCGGTCTATAAGCATATAACAATGAGGGTTGCACGACTGGAAGATATCTTATATTACCTAAGAGGGTGAGAAGAGGCTGGGGGTGCGATTGGGTCAGTGGGATGCCGAATACCCTCAGGAGAGAAGGAAGAAGGCGGAGTGGAAGCAAAGAGCCATAGAAGAGTCAGAGTTAAGTTTGGATGCAGAATATTTTGAAAGAGCTTCGATGTACCTACTCATCAAGTGAGACATACAAGAGAATACCTATTTCGGGCAGGTTATACCCGGCTTCGCTAGCCCAAGCACCCATATGCCTGGCATCTCACACCAAACACACGCCTCCCTTATAACCACACCTATCAAAAACAGCAATACACCTATCACACCTACAAACAGGCCTTTTAGTATCACCAGGCCACCTCCTTACTACTAACGAACGCATCAAAGTCTATCACCCGCATCTATTACTTCCTATATACCCCCATCTGAAGCAAATATGCTCACAGCATACTCGGTCTTCTTACCATTCAGTTTTGCTTCACTCAACGCCTTATCTCGACCCTCCTATCATAACCACCAGCTTCTCCAACACCCACCCATTCTTCGCCATAGCATGCTGCCCAACTGCTATAGCGTCAGGGTATATGTCCTCTGCAAGCCCCCTCTTACCCCTGACTGCCAAGGTCCAACAAAACTTGATGATGGAGTCAAAGTGGAGTCCAAAAAAAAGACCGGCAAAAACATACAACACCGAGGATTCCCCAGTGGTCACCCACCTGAGTACTAGTTCGGCACTCAACTGCTTATCTAGGGAGAGCGGACGGGATCCCGAGTTTTCAGTTGGTTATGGTCGTATGTGATTGTTTGGATAGGGAATGGGGGTTGTATTTTCGGTGTAGTGGGATCTGGATAGAAGGAATAAGAGAGTATAATGTTGGAAGAAGGTTTGTGAGGGTCATGGATGTGCCTGCTGATGATATTGCCCATAACCTCGGTTTCTTGACTTGTGATAGGAGATCAGGAATATGGAATAAAGCATGAAACACAAACAACTGTTTGGTGGACCGTACACTCAGGGGGGTTCTTCGGGGGTAATAAGGGGCTCCTCACTCACTCAAAAGTTGAAGTAGTGACATTAGCCCATCAATTTTGGCCTGGATACCGGTAAATCTCTGCTGCCTATCTAAGAAGTACGGCAACTTCCCCTTTCTGTTCTTCTGCAATTGCTCCATCCCTTGTATCACTTGAGATCGACGATCCGCCAGGTCGGGACTCTGCACTCGGAAGCGACGGGCTGTCACGTCTGTTTTCACTTGCGTGTGATGAACTGTCAGGTCTGACATCACTCAGAAGTGGTGGACTGTCAGGTCTAAACTCTTCGGTTTTCTGATCAGACATTTGTGACGAGGAGGGCAATGCCAACTTCCACGGCAATGGCCTCCCATCATTGGGGATGAGATGAACCGGAGCCGGATGAGACGGCAGCTCAAAGTATTCGTGATATAGTGCCATTTCGGCAGGAAACCTCCGAGGTATGCTGGCCAGCTCGAAGTAGTCTTGCCCTGTGGACATCTCTTGGCCGAGGTAGCGGAGTGTGAGGTACGTGGCTTGGAGCTCGGAAGAAGGGTCATAGACCATGAGCTGGTTGTTTTTCCCGGACGGGCGCTTTTGTCTTTGACGTCTCTGGTAGAAGATGCACGAAACTGCCGTGATGATAGATAGAAATGCGACACCTCCTGCAACTGTACCCACGATGGCGTCGATAGAAAACCGGTTACTTGGTTCTGGGGGGCGATCCTCTCGTGTTGTGGCGAATACCTCCCGCACAGCTTCTGATGACCACTGCGTTCCAGAGGGATAGCTTCGGGAACGTATGTTAGATAAATGCGCCATGCCTACCCTCAAGCAGAAGTGAGGAGTATAGAAAAGGAGGAAGGAAGACGGGAGTTACCCTGTTCTATACCACTCATCTATTATGGTTGGGCGATCGTAGGGAAGCGCTTCAGCATCATAGGAGTATTTCCAATTCAGCTTCGACATGTCCCATATCAACAGTTTATTTAGATCCCTGATCTTCCCTTCGCCGCCGATGACAAGTACTTGTCTGTTTCCGACTGCTACACACGCATGGTGGGCTCGTTCTTCGCCCGTCTCCTCAAAACCGGTTGCTGTGGAAATCATTCGTATCCATCTGAATGCAGGAAGACTCAACACGTAACCCCAGGATGGTAGACTACCACCGTAATCACGACCCCTGCCGCCATAGAGAAAACTGTTAAAGGTACAAGTATTAGTGTTTCTGGTAGTTGGGATAAAGTGAGAGTCACAGCCACCGCACAACTAAATACTTCTCTAACTTCATCACTTATCGCACGGGGATGGTGGCTTGGCTTACATGTCATATCCTCCGTCGGTTGTTGCGAACCCTGCCGTGCAAAAGTCTTGCCTAGGCGCATCAGGTATGCTTCCTGTAGCTAATTGCCAGTAGACTTCATTTGTTATCGGATCAAAGAAAGTGATGTTCTTGAAATCGGCGCAGGGTGTCTCCGAATACGACACGGTCTGTGGCAACACATTCGGCCAACATCCGCCCAGTAGCATGATCAACCCATGTCTTCCGAAGCTTGGTATGTATTCTGCCGACCCTCCGACAAGTGTCTGACTTGGACTGAAGTCTACAGCCTTATCAGAGACTTGGATGCTTCTGTCTGACATGTTGAATTTCAGTATCGAGTGAATAGGTTGCGAATATCCCACCACTCCCCCAATCACAAATCCGGCGTCATGGGTCACTGCGGTAGCTCCAACAACTCCAGTGAGAGATAACCGGTCCAGCGCTTTGGCACTGTTGCTTGTCTGAAAGTCTGACCAGGTAGCTCCTCCTTTCCCGTCAGGAGTAAGCATGCCGACTCTAGGTGCAACGTCAGCATTGGTTGCGGCACCAACGTTAGTCCACTAATTTGGATTCCAGGTATAAAGCACCTGTGCCGTGGTGTCAGTCCATAGATAAACTCCACTCCACGAGAATGCATAATAGGAAGATATTTCATAGTCCTGACTTTTGGGGCCTAGTCCTATTTCTTGCGTTTGGTACTCTGGATTGTCGTCCCAAGACTCGGATATATCAAGTGAAATAGCCCAATCGCATTGGATCTCAGTTGTTGGATAAGTATCATGTATATCAGGTATTTGCCCACCTAGGACATACACATAATTGCCAATGACCGTCACTACATTTAATCAGTGTCCTTCCATGTCATCAATAACAAAATATAAGGATGAATGGGTAGGGACTTACCGCGGGGGCTCACTCTGTTGAGATGCCATCCCGGTGGATACGATACGGGCTCGGAACCATTAGAAGCAGTTGAGGAATTCTGAGCTTGAGCAAAACCTGAAAGAATAACCAGTAGAAATGTGACAAAAGCACCACAAAGTCCCATCTTGCATTTGTAAACTGGCGCCCTTCAACTAATGTGACAACAAAAAACCGAAAGCAGTTCCATAGGCGATCAGTGAACATTTTAATCCATGAGAGGAGGCCCTCACTACCTTACCTCTCCCAAGGCAACCCTTGGCAATCCAAACTGCGATTACATTCTCAAACCAAAGACCAACACTGACTGCTTGCATTGGCTACTTCAGCCATTCCAAGCAACTTGGCACCAAAGTTTATCATTCCGATATCACTTTCGCCATTGGCCTCCTTACTTGCCCCTGAGTAAGCACCCATCCCGTATTTATCAGTGTTACAGCGGATGCCTGAGAATTCAGCTACATGACAAACCAACATCTGGGGGCCATTCCTAACCACAGATGCAACCCCCAATTAGCTGATGTTACACCGAGCAATGCAAATAAGCTTACTTTAACGGCCCGCTCGTCTTCCTTACACACACTCTCACACACACACACACACACACACACACAATCTCTCCCTGAAAACTCGGCCTGGCCGTATCTGTTCTGCAAGCCAAGTCAATAACAGGTTACCCAGCTGAAAAGCCACCCACCAGAGAAACCAAATTTCTCCCACCTTGTCCATTCTGCTTCTTGTTGCCTGCTTTCTCAATTCCACTCAACTGCGTCGACCAAAATCTTGGCCGTCAGCTCCAGTAATACCCAAAGGCCAAAAAGAAGGCCGCCGCAGCCAACCTCCTCATAAGCACATTTCTAGACAACCAAACTGGTAGGTCCAGAATCCGGGAAAAAAGGGGGCTCAAAAATGAGGCACCCCATCAACTCACATTACTTACACAACTCACAATACTCACACCACTCCCACTTCCCACACGTCTCCAAAGCCACACCCCATACATACCAATAATGCAACTCATCGTATTTACCCCCAGCCATGCTAAGGTAGCTACTCCTTCCCCCTCTTAGCCGGGTATTCCCCTCAACTCACCGCCCAAAAGTCTAGGTAACTATCCGCAAACAAGCAATGTGATATCCGCAACAAACAAGTAATTCCGAAGCCATTTCCATAGTATAACGCATTGTACTCCATCCCTCTTCTTTCTCTTCTTCCCCACCCTAAAATAAAACGCAGAAACCATGTACTTGTATGCCTTATCCCGCATCAAGAATTACATATACATAATCCCCATTCCCTCACCCCCCCCCCTTTCTTGTCATTTGTACAATAAAGAAGCAAACCAGAAACACAAACGCACACGCCACCTCAACCATCACCTCAAAACATCACCCCTTTTTCCTCCGCCCCCTTACCCCGTAGGATTATTCCTCAACAAATCATACAAAGCCTGCTCCCCCCCATCAATACTACTATACGTATGACTCGACAGATTCATCGACCGATGCTGCTGCCCATGACCTCCTCCCCCATGACCTCCCCCATGAGCATGAGATCCCCCACCCCCGGAGTACCCAGCATTCCCACCAGCCGCAGCCGCAGTTGCAGAGCTATACGCTGACGAGGCATTGTTACCACCTTGGAAACCATACCAATTCTGCTGCTGATTATTGGTCGTGTGCTGCTGCGGCTGGTTGGAGTAAGTGTTGTAGCTCTGCTGTTGATGCTGTTGGGTTTGTTGTTGTGGTTGTTGGGTGTGCTGCTGTTGCTGATGGCGCTGTGCCTGCTGCTGGTGATGCTGTTGAGATTGCTGCGCATATGTCGCCGTTGAGCTCCTAGTCTGCATTGTCGGCGGTTGAGGACGCATGTTAAACCCCTGGACCGCCTGAGATTGCTGGGTGTACGAATTGTTGTTTGAAGAAGGCTGGTTGGAATTGTAATTGTGAGAGGCTCGGTTCTGAGAAGTCGAAGCAGTTCCCCATTGGGTAGTGCTGGGTGTGACATCTGCGGTTGTAGTGTAAGACGATGCTACGTTCTGGGAAACCGGAGTGGAATGGCTAGTTGACGAGGTAATATGGTTTGTTCGGTTATAATTCTCAAGTGCCTTGTCAAAGTT
This sequence comes from Cercophora samala, assembly GCA_030512305.1. Classification (NCBI taxonomy): domain Eukaryota; kingdom Fungi; phylum Ascomycota; class Sordariomycetes; order Sordariales; family Lasiosphaeriaceae; genus Cercophora; species Cercophora samala. The sequence goes on from JAULSY010000014.1 coordinate 134,552, forward strand.
GGAGAAGGAGGCCGTGTTCGTACTTGGTGCTGCCGGTGTGCTGGAATAGGGCTGGTAGCCTATGCGGTCATTGGACGAATCGGCTCGCGAGGCAGTTGCACTGGTAGCGTTTGAGTACTGGCTGTAGTTGTAGCCTTGTGTCGAGGCCGACGTCGGCGCTGGTTGAGCCGCTTGTTGGGAGGTCTGTGTGGCAGAATAACTCGTCGTATTTGCCACTGGCTGGGTCTGCTGAGGCTGGCGCGGAACATTGTTCACGGGGGTCTGAGACCGGTTGCTCTGCCGAGACTTGGCCCGAGAGAGCTGTGCCGCCGCCTGGTAGGGAGAAGTGCGCGCAGTTTGTGCAGGTTGTGTTGCTGAAGGACGATTGGCGCTCGTCCAAGCAGACGGCTGCTGTTGTCGCAGGTCGTCATAACCCTGAGAAACTGGAGCGGACCTCTTGCTCCTATGTTGCCTGGGTGAAGTCCGAGTTGGCATCGCTGTGGCAGGAGCAGGAGCAGGAGCAGGAGCAGGAGGAGGAGCAGGAGCGGACCAAGCACTTGTTTGACTCGTCTGATTGCTGTGACTGGTGGTATGAGTATTACTGAGATGAGAGGGCTGGCTTGTTGGCAGACTTCTTCTCGGCCTTTGGGGTGGCTCTACCACCCTTGTATGCTGCGGCTGGGGCATTGTGTTGTGATTGTCAGGATACGTAAATTCAGGCATGGACGGCGCAACAGGCTCCGGTACTGGAGGAGTAATATACTCCATTGGAGCAGGCTCCACGGGTGCTGATGTTATGCTGGACTGAGCTAGTTCTGAATGTGTAGTGGATGTTTGTGGGAAGGTTAGCCCTGAAGAGTGATGATACATTCCGTGAGCCTGAGAGAAGGTATCAGATGGGGATTCGATTTGATGAGCGAAATCGTGAACCACTGGCTCCGCGGCTTCTTCGATTGAATCTGGCGAGAGTTCATGGGACGCTTGGTGCTCTTCGTGAGATTCAGTATGGAATCCAGGTGACCCTAAATCCTCGGGTTCTTCGTCTGGAATAGTAACCGGGGCTGGCTCTGGTACACTGGGCGCAACCAGAGTCTCTGGACCAACATTCGACTCCTTGCCTCGTAATCTGTGGGAATAGTGGCACACCCAACCTTGGGCGAGACAATTTTGACACACAGGCCGGGCTTTGTCGCACTGTCACATGTATTAATTCTCCGGGTTCTACTGTATTCTTTCTGGAACATGTCTTACCTTGGAGTCTTTGGGTGGCTTGTGAGTCCGGCAGTTGTCACACACACCACGTGGGGGCTTCTTCCCTTCCACCGTGCCGGAATAGACGGGGGCAACGGGGGCAACGGGTGCAACTGGCTCCGGCGGCTGGAGAGTCTGCTCGGCTTCCGACTTCTTCTTCCGCGACCTCTTTTTGGGCGTGTTTGAAGCCGGCACCTGGACTGGGGGGCTCTGGGATGGCGTGGTCTGCTCTGAATTTGCTCCGTCCTTGGTAGGATGCACAATTCGCAGTCTCTCGGCGCCATACTTCACTAGCATAGCCAGCGAATCCTTTTGCAAATCCGGAGACTGGTTCGCAAATATGTTGAACTGTTCGGTCGACAGAGTCTCTGGGTCAATTCCAGCATCAGTAAGCAGTTTGTTCGCGACATCTCGCCGTCTCTCCAGTTCTCCTGGTGGGAGATTGAAGACCGGGGGTGCAGGATCGGCAAAGTCTCCGTTCGGCTGAGCACCGTTAGCACCATAGACTTCAGCATTGTAGAGCTGTCGCTCAGAAGGGTCGCCAACCGGCAAAGCACCCGGCAACTCCGGCGGCACAACGCCGTCCGGACCAGCTGGGGCCGTGGAATCCTTCTTCCTGCGCCGCTTCTTCGGCTGCGAGGCTGAGCCCTCCACTGGAAGACCATCCTCTCCCACGCGTCTCTTTCTTGATCGTGGTGTCTTGGCTTTGGGCTCCTTTGGTGGTCTCGGCTCTTTCGGTGGCCTTGGAGCCCTGGGTTCTTTCACTTTCTTTGCCGGCGTCTTCACGACAGGAGCAATTGGCGGAGGGGCAAGAAGTTCAATCAGTTGTCCAACAGTCTTGTGAAGCGGCGAGTGCTCATATTTGACCTCGATGATCCTCGATGACTTGAGAAAGGAGATCTTCAGGCACCCTCGGCAGTCAAAAGCTGGTCGGGCTATACATGTATCTTGTTAGCAGCCATGCATATGACAATCATTTTCGCTCGATAACTTACAAAGATGGATAGGATCCTGCCCGCCCTTCTCGCTCCATTCACCAATGACAGTCTTGGCGGGGGTCTTTGCAGCCTGCCGACTCCACGACTGCCACGAGTCCTTGCAAATGTAGCTGAAAGTCCAACCCTGATCGGTCCTTGAAACAAGCCTGACCACCCATTGACTTCCGTCAATCTGGCTCAGCGATGTAGTGATATACCCAGCCACGAGCTTCTGCACCGCATTGTCGTCTGCCGGCTGGTTGACGACGGCATCACTAGCGGTGACTCGACGCGCGGGTTGTCCATCACTGCCAATAACTGTAGGTCCCACGCTGGCGCGTGCTCCTCCAAGCGATGGGTCAATGTGTGACGCGTTTTCTGATGCTTCGTTCTCGCCTTCGGTGACGGGAATCTCGAAAACGGTATTTGACCGGATCTGAAATGTCTCGGTGACAAAATCGGCGCGAGTTTCGGTTACATGTCCTTGAAGGGCATTTCGTAGCTTGTCCTGGACCTCAAAGATGGAGCCGCATGTGGGCTTGGGTTGTGCGCCACCCAGACTCAGACCCAGGCCACCGAGCAGCGCTTCCATTTTGAAGTTATCGCGAGCTGATTGTGATGCTCATTTGCGGGGTTGTCGTGCTCGAACCAAGGCGGACGGGGTGTCGGAGAATTTAGAGGGCAGGCGTGTTCGTTGATGGCTGCCGTATTCAGAAATCGTCCCTGCCTTCGGCGGGCGACTTCGCGATGGCGATGCTTCACGGTGGTGGGCAATCACGGCAATTGACACAGAAGACGCGCGTGGCGGGCAGCTCGAAAATCAGGTGGAGTCTGCAGCTGCGCAACACGCTCCGTTTGCTTGGCTGCGGCTGCGAACGGAATGGCCTGTGCACGTTGGGGCATAAACGTTGTCAGCCTGTTGTTGGTGACGGGAGAGGCAACCGAGCTCTGTTTGCGGTTATTATCCTTTTGTCCTTTTGCAGAAGCTTGCAGGTGTGCAATTAGGGTTAGGGTTGTCCACAGAATCCCAGCAGCTACGAATGAGAAGCGTGATGACATTTAACTTGAGAGAAAGAAATGGCAAATTACTATAGTAGAGCCAAGTGATACAACTCAGTCGTACACAGCATGTCCAAGTCAAAGCGGTTCATCCCAACGCCGCGCTACTACTCATACAAACAAACATGAACACAATGACACTTGCTTCCCTCGCTTCCCTCACGCATGCTCCTCGATCCATTGCTCGAGTCTCTCCAGCAAATCAGCCTTCTTTCCAGTAGTGCTGATTCCTTTGCTTGTCAAGATATCCTTGAGTACAGCCACCGTCAGCTTCTTCAGCGTGTCGTTCTCCCAAGCAGCTTTGAGCTCTGCGTTGCTCATTTGACCACCAGTGCTGCCTGCTGCGGCCGCCGCCTTTGGCCGCTTAGCCAGTCGTGGTCTCTCTTCCGTGTCGTCATCTTCGAGTTCGCGTTTAGTCGCTCGGAGTTGCATAAATTCCTTCGCCTTGTCCGCCAGCTCTTCCTTCCACTCAGCCAAGTACCCACCTACCCGCTTGTCGATTTGCTTATACTTTGGCACAGTCAAGTCCTCCATTGCATCCGGAACATCCTCATCAAGTGCCATGGCCTGGAGGATCTTGTAATGCCACTGCAAAGCAGGGTTCGGGTATTTAAGAGGGTTGTACGTGGCCTTGGGCAGTTGAAGGTTTTGGATGATTTCTCTCATCTTGTCTGTCAGCTCATCCGCAGGCTTGGGGGGCGCCTTGATTTCCACACTTCTGATATCGTCTGCAAATGGAAGGGGATATAGCCAGAGGCCTGCCGGGAGATATGGTGCTGTTGAATCCTCGTCCTCGTCATTGAGACTTCCTGATGGAATGACAGCAACCATGACGGGATTGGCATTTTTGCGAGCGACAAACCACGCAATCCCAACCTTCTTGGAAGTCAACAGCTTCTGCCAAAGCGCCGAAAAGACACGAGTTGAACCGACGTAACCGTCCTCGCTTGGGAAAATGAAGGTCGACTTCTTGACCGAGGCCCACATTGGGATGTTGGCCAGTGGTTTGAAGCCGATGATGCGGAGCACTTTGGTGTCGAGTTCTTTCAACGACTTTGCTTCCTCGGGGGTGAAGTAGATGTATTCACCGCCAAACTTGTAGGCCTTCTTGATTTCGCTCTTCTCCACCGTCCTTGCCTCAGAATCAACTTTGGTGGTCTCGGATTGAGCAAGTTGGGCTTGTTCTCCACCCAGCCATACATAGCAGGTACGGGCAGGCTTTTGCTGATGCAGCGGCATGTAGCCCTTGACTGTGATCGTAAGCCCTGGAGCGAGCTCGAAGGGCATCTTGGAGAAATAAGACCGCTTTGGGGTCTGTTTTGAGTTGATGTTGGAGATCAAGGAATTGAGAAGAGTCAGGCCATCGCCCGATCTTGAAGTCTTGACGCCTTCCGAAGTGTCCGATTCTTCAGCGGGGCTGCGGTAGACAATATCCTGCACCCGTTAGGCCACAGACGGGCAAATGGAACAGAACTACTCACATCGTAGAATTTAGAGAGGTCGAAAGGTTTCTTTGCCCGGCTGACGGGGAATAGTTCAATCGTCACACCAAGGTCATAGAGATCCTTGGCACGAACAGCTGCCGATGATTTGGCCTGCTTGTCGTTTCCATGTGGGTTCTCATTGTCTGTGATGATGAACAGTCTTCGTGAGCCGAAGTTGGCAGCATTGGTGGTGAAAATCTGGTTGGCGCAAAAGAGCACATTGGACATGAGCACCGGTTCCTTGGATGGAACAAGAACCTCGTCAGCGTCATCTCCTTCCTCTACCAGTTCTCGCAGCTTCTTAACGTCTTCCGCTGCTGGAACGTCGAGGTCAGTGAAGAGGTAACAATGAGGATAGCCAGATCCACTCCGGCTACCAGTTTCGTCGCGAAATTTGGACTTTTCGGTACCAAACAGCAGGATTCCCATCATGTCTTTTGGTTGGGCAATGATGCGCTGTTGCATGAATGAATGGGCGCATTTCAGGGCGGCCGTCACGGCAGAATCCTTGTCTGACTTCTTGTCGTCGCTACTCGGAGGTGGCTGCAGCATGGATGAGCTCACATCGATGGCGAATAGGACAGCGTCTTTTTGAGTTTTGTAGTCCTGGGATATTGGTCAGCTTCAAACCTGGAAATGATCATTGAGATTTACCAACATTCTCATCCAACTCCTCCTCCTCCTCCTCTCCCCCAAAGCGGCGCTCCTCATCGTCTCCCCAAGCCATTTTGATGGGGGAATAGACTCTTTTACGTTGTTGAAGTGTTGCTAAGAAGTTGAATCTCTCAGAAGGGCAATTGGTGAGAAATTGGGTGGTTTGTCTTTAAATGATGAAAATTGACCATTGAAGTGAAGTTGAATGGCACAACAAGGAATGATGCAACCAGGTGTAAGTTCAAGACGCGCTAGATCCAGGCAGGCGCGCGACTGCCTAAACGCCAAATCACGTGTCACCTTGTCGCGAACAAATCAATTGAAATACGCTGATTGGCCGCTTCAGCACAGACCGATCTTCAACGTCATTGGAGAAGGCCAAGATCGCAAAAGTCGGCCGACAGCAATTGCTACCGAGCCATTCGGGGCAAACATGCGGAGTAAGAAAGTGTCCAGAACATCTGTCAATTTACCCCAACATCGCCACCCAGACACTCTGTCCGAACTTTTTTGCACAAACAGTTCCTGCCATCAACCGGTGACAGATTTCCAGCCTCATCTGTTGTGTTTGACCCTCGATCATCAGTTCCCAACGCCGAACCATCCCGGGATTTCGGCTGTGTGATTCTTTTATAAAATCACAAGCCACACCCGGATTGCCGGGCCCCTCCGTCAGAATGGCCTTCCGACTTCCGGCCGCCGCTTTGCGCCCCCTACGATCCTCAGTCCTCCTCAAGCCTACTGCGCAACAGACAAGATGGCTTGCCACACCGACGCCGTTTCCAGTTACACAGGACATGACCAGCTCGCGGGGGCCGACTGCCATGGTGTTCCTGAATATGGGTGGCCCCTCCACAGTGGATGAAGTTGGCGATTTCCTCAGTAGATTATTTGTGCGCCAACTTCAAGAGCTTCCCTGAACCTCGCCAGTGATATATTTGACTGACTGTGTTTTCCGATGCCAGGCCGACGCCGATCTCATTCCTCTTGGCCGTCTGCAAAACTACCTCGGCCCCCTTATCTCGAAGCGTCGCACGCCCAAAATCCAGAAGCAGTACGCTGCCATTGGTGGCGGTTCCCCCATTCGCAAATGGTCCGAACACCAGTGTGAGGAGATGTGCAAGTTGCTCGATCAGATCTCCCCTGAGACTGCCCCTCACAAGCCCTACGTCGCCTTCCGCTATGCGAACCCCCTGACCGAGCACATGTACCGGCAATTATTGGCCGATGGTTTTGGTAACGGAAAGGGAGGGCGTGCTGTTGCTTTCACACAATACCCACAGTATTCCTGCTCGACAACAGGAAGCAGTCTGAACGAGCTCTGGAAGTGGAGGCAGAGGCTGGAGGGTAAGGCCGGGCCGCTGGACGACGGGAGCGATGGTACTATCAAGTGGAGTGTGATTGACCGATGGCCGGTTCACCCGGGATTGGTGGAGGCTTTTGCGCAAAACATTGAAGCAAAGTTGCAGGAGTATCCTCCGGAGAGGAGGGACCAGGTTGTGTTGCTGTTTTCTGCGCACAGCTTGCCTATGACGGTCGTGAATAGGGGTAAGTTGCGGTCTTGTTGTGTTACAGTCGCAGCGCTAACATGCATATAGGTGACCCATATCCTGCCGAAGTTGGAGCGACGGTCCACGCTGTTATGCAGAGACTAGGCCATGTCAACCCTTACAGGCTGTGCTGGCAATCTCAGGTTGGCCCTCAGCCGTGGCTCGGCCCGCAAACACAAATGTCAGTTGAAGAGTATATCGCCAAGGGCCAGAAGGACTTGGTGTTGATTCCCATTGCCTTCACTTCTGATCACATTGAGACTCTCTATGAGCTTGATGAGGAGGTTATTGGCGAGTCCGGCCACAAGGACACCGTCAAGCGCGTGGAGAGTTTGAACGGCAACCCTGTGTTCATCAAGGCTTTGGCCGACTTGGCGAAGACCCATCTAGACAGCGGGATCGCGACTTCACCACAGATGGGTTTGAGGTGTCCTGGCTGCAAGAGCGACAGATGTCACGAGTCGAAGAAGTTCTTTGCCGCGCAGGAGCTGGCGTAGAAGGATAGCAGCGGAAACATGTATCTTACTGTATAAGCTTGTAATTGCGACGCTTTCCTATGACCTTTGTATATACAATCTCTTGTCCTTGAAAGCTGGACATCAAGTCAGCTGAGACGTCCCATTAAACAATGCAGCAGAGTTGGCACTGCACTTCAGCGGCAGTGTGCATTTGTCATCCGGACAATGCAGGACCCGACTGCCGACGAAGGATGCGGGATGGAAACCTGCCTCGTGCGTCATTGATTAAGGGCGGCACTTCTGGTATCACTAATTGATTGCAAAAGCTTCATCTGGTATCACTAATTGATTGCAAAAGCTTCGTTATCTGTGTTTTGGCTTTGAAAAAAAGTCTCCGGCGATGTGCTGAGCTCGGACTTCGGGGCTGTAACTAGGCTGTCCGGCGCAGCCGGGAGGATTTGAACAAGCCATGATTGATGCTCTCACCAGCACCAACCGTTGGAACTTACACGATCTAGATACAGGGGGCTTTGTTCTTGAGGGAGCCAAAGACCTGGAACCTCCCCTCTCCCCACACAACCCCACGCTTTCAGCTATTCCCTATCGGGCATGGTTCAATGATTTGCTTATCAGATCTCGGCAGAGGGACGAGCAACAAAACCGTCCGCGGTCCCGAGGTGCGCCGCGCGTGTCCCTGCTTGGGATTGTTCTTTCGTCATTGTTCTCAACCTCGACTTTTTTTTTCTTGCCTATTCCCTAAAACCTAGATTTTGTTCTAGATATCTTCTCTGTCGTTCCCCTACTGCCTCTTATTTCTTTAGATGTCATAGGTTGAGACTGTTAACTTCACCTCGGCGATACCCCTACCTAACCCCGGATTTCCGCCTCTCCACCAAGCTGTCTCGTCCCATCTTATCTTAGCTCGGACAGGTCACGAAGCAGCAGTTTACATAACCACTAGCTCCAATTACCTACTTGCCTCGCAACAAAAAAACAATTCATGTCGTAATTCCTCCCGCGCCTAACGACAGTTTTTGCATCTTTGCCTACTTGTTTTCTTTTTTTGCGGGTCAAATCACCGTTTCATTTTCACCTAGACAAAACATCTTATAAATCCATCCAACGGTTTTTTATAAACGACAGTTCGTTGGTCTCATATGGCGGTATAAGAGACGGTTAACACGGCAGTTCTCAATCAGACAAAACTGCCGGTACCTGGATGAGCAGTCACAACATGGCGCGCGATGAGACAATAGCCGATGTCGGCACCGGCGCGACGGAGTCAACGGGGTTGTTGAGGGATCGGAGTGAGAGCAGCAACGGGGAAAGGCGACAGGATGAAGGAGAGGCTTGGGTGGGCTATGCCGATTTTGAAGGGTTGCCTTGGTGGAAAAGGCCGTCGGTTTGGTTCCTCTTGGTGCCATATGCGCTTTTCACCCTGGCATTCGGAGGCACGGTGGTGCCAAAGCTGAATCTGTATGACCCCCTCGGCCAAGGAGAGGGTGATGTTGGCTGACTGATATAGAATCCTCGAGCTGGTCTGCAAACGCTACTTTGCCGACCGCTCCGCCCGCGACCCGGATTACACTTTCACTCCTGTCGTCCCAGGCGGAGACAACGACCAATGCTTCATCCCGGAAGTCCAGCGGTCTGTCGCGACCTTTATGATGGTTCTGAACGTTCTCACTGGATTACTCAGTGCGCTGACGGCGCCCAAGCTTGGGTCGTTGTCGGATCGGTACGGCCGGAAGCTCATGCTGACGGTTTGCGCGCTGGGTGGGATCATGAATGAGATTATCACCATCTTGGCCGCCAAGTTTCCGGATACGATTCACTACAACTGGCTTATTTTGGGCGCGTTGTTTGATGGGCTTACGGGGTCTTTTACCGCTGGCAGTGTGCTGATTCATTCGTACACGAGCGATTGCACGCCCCCTTCGAAGCGTGGTGTGGCGATAGGGTACCTGCACTCGTGCCTGTTTATGGGGCTCGCGTTTGGACCGCTGTTGGCGGGGTATTTTGCTGAGTGGACGGGGTCGTTGCTGTCGATTTTCTATGTGACGCTGGGTTGCCATATCTTTTGGGTGTTTTCCATGTTGTTTGTTACACCGGAATCACTGTCGAAGAAGAGGCAGTTGCTGGCGAGGGAGAAATATGAGGTTGAGAAGGCGGCGAGACGGCCACCGACTGTGGCGACGAGGGTTGGGGAGTCTGGGCTGAGGGCGATGCTTGGGCAAAAGATTGACGGGGTTGTGTACCTGATGAAGAACCAGAATCCGTTTGCGCCGCTCAAGATTCTGGTTCCCAAGGGAGCGCACAACGCAAGATTGAGGAGGAATTTCTTGATCTTGGCGTTTTTGGACATGGTGCTGCTCGGGGCTGCTATGAGTGGCGGGACGGTTATAATATTGTACACCGAGTACATGTTTGGATGGCGCAACTTGGAGAGCTCGAGATTTGTCTCGCTTGTGTCGATGGTCAGGGTCGTGGTGTTGCTTGGCATCTTCCCGGTTATCAACTATGTGTTCCGGACGAGAAAGGCAGCTCGTTTGAGAAGGGAGTCGAGCGCGCCGATTGTGGAGAAGAATAACGGGGCGGACGAGTTCGATATCTGGATCTTGAGGAGTGCTATTCTCTCGGATGTGGTGGGTGTGATAGGATACGCTGTTGTCCGGGACCCAGCGATATTCGTGGGATGCGCCATCATCACGGCATTTGGTGGTCTCGGTTCAGCCACTATCCAGGCTGCGCTGAGCAAGCATGTGCCTGCTGAGCGTGTCGGTCAGCTTCTTGGAGGCATAGGGCTGCTTCATTCGCTGGCGAGGATCGGTGCGCCGATCCTGTTCAACGGCATCTATGCCGCAACGGTCTCGTCGTATCCGCAGGCGTTCTTCGTGGTGCTGGCTGGGCTGTTCACTGCTACCTTCATTGCATCGCTTATGCTTAAGCCTGGAGGTATGTTTCTGACCTGATGATGTGAGAGCTAATAGGTTTGGATGCTGACATTTCACAGTGTATATGACCGAGGACGATGCTGAGCCAGTTGAGGTTGTGCCTACTACCCCTGGCGAGCAGGATGCGCTGGAGGATGATGAGCTGCTTCCGAGAGTGTCTTGAGTATGATGTAGCTTTTACATGTGAATATGGATATGGAATATGGGTGGGACTTTGTCTACATTGCATTGGTTGTTGGGAGGTTGGTCAGTTAAGTTATTATACATACGGACCGGAGTTTAGGGGTTGTATGCATAACTTGAGGACATTGCATAAAGTTTATGAATATAACGAATGCAAGCCTTTCACTCATGAGCCAGAATCTCCAATTATCCATCCCACCGATTCAAAAACGATACTTGATTTTATGCTGAATGTCATCTGCCACACCAACATGAGGTGAGATAGTGCCCGCCCCGGATGTGACCTGCGTGGGGACCCCTTTTTGTGAGTGGCTGGCTGCTTGGGGCAACCGTTTTGTGCTGATGTAGGCCGAGCTTCCGCCGTAAGCCCGCTAACATCCCACTTTCTCACTCGACATCTCTCCCCTGGAGCAAACAGTCAACAACAACAACACTCGATTTCGGCAAGCTATTTTCCAAAAGTAAGCCAGCCAACATGCTGCCCTCACGAGCTTTAAAGCTCAGGCCCTTTCCCGGTGTGGTTTCTCACCGTTCTTTATACCCAGGAATATTCCTCCCGCAGCAACGGCGTTTGCTTCATCGACCAACTACCCCACCACGACGACCACAACCACGACTTACACTCACCACCACCATCTCACCCACCACCACCATCTCACCCACCACCACCACCACCACCATTTTCTCCCTCAAAATGTCCACCACCACCACCACCACCACCCCCACCCCCTCCAACATATCCTTCGGACCCTACCCCATCCCCCCCTCCCAAATCTTCCTCTCCACCCCCCACTCCTTCGCCCTGGTGAACCTCAAACCCCTCTTGCCGGGCCACGTTTTGGTCTGCCCCCTCACCCCCCACAAACGCCTCACCTCCCTATCCCCCGAAGAGCTCCTCGACCTATGGTCCACCGTCCAAAAAGTCCAGCTCATGCTCGCAAAACACTATTTCCCTTCCCCGGGGTCGCCCGAGCAAGGGAGTTTTAACATTGCCGTCCAGGACGGGCAAGAGGCGGGGCAGACGGTGCCGCATGTCCACGTGCACGTCATCCCGCGGATACGGGGCGTGACAGAAAAGGGGACCGAGGGGGCGGGGGACGAGCTGTATGAGCGGATGGCGGGGGAGGAGGGGAACGTAGGCGGGGCGTTGTGGGATCGGGCAAGGGATGGGGAAGAAGGGGGGAGCAGGCCGGTGGGGAGGGGGAGGTTTGACCGGATTGAGGATGCGGAGAGGATGCCGAGGGGGGCGGGGGAGATGGAGGCTGAGGCGGGGGTGTACAGGAGGGTGTTGGAGGGGATGGGAAGAGATGAGGTTAGAGATGACGGGATGATGAAGACTGGACAGGGGGATAAGGCTGACGATGGTGTCTTAGCAGGTGATGATGAAACAGTAGGGTTGAAAAAACGAGGGGGTACAACAAAGGGGGGGTTGGAGGATGGCGTTGTGCACCGCCCAACGAGGGACCTTTCTGCATGGTATGAATGGTTATCAGGCACGGAGACCTCGGGAAAAGGCGATGGTGGAGTAACCCTTGACAAGCTATTCGCGGGTGACGAGGAGGCGATGGCGGTTTTGGACCGGTTCAATGAGGGGTACGACGACGACAGGGACCCTGGTGGCTGGGAGGATTACCGCGTGGACTACGAGTTGATGGCAACATATGACCGGAAACAAGACGAGTGGGAGGCCCGGAGGGAGAAGGTGGAGCGGGGGCGGAGACGGCGGGAGGAGGAGTGGGAGAGGCACCTTTTGAGCAAATCTGGAGACGAGGCTTTGTTTGATGAGGATGAGAACTTTTTCCTTGGGGATGGCTCGGACGTGGAGGAATCGAGCAAAGACAATAACAACAACAACAACAACAAGAAGAAGACTGTCCTGATCAGGATTTTGAACGAGGGGAGAGGGGTATCGGAGAATTGGCACGTCGACTTTGAGGCTTTGACGAAGGATGAGGGTGTTCAGAGGAAGTTTCTGATAGGGGTTATGAGGGCTCAGAGCCAGGGCAGACTTGCATTTGTCAAGTTTCCCATCAAGGGTGATAATCTAAGGGGATGGATGGCGGCCAAGACCAAGGGGAAGAAGAAGGGGGTTGGGAAGGATAGCCAGGATCGGAAACGGAACAAGGGAGGGAAAGGTGGCAACGGAAAGAAGGGAAAGAAGGCAGCAGCGAAGTGGTCATTCGATAATTAGACGTGACTGAACTGAAGAGGCAGAAACGAATACACGCTTATTACTACCATCCGCTTTGACTAGAGCAAACATGATGCAGCAAATGGAATGTCATGCCCTATTTATTCTCCCAAGCAACCAAATAGAGTCCAATTCAGAAAAAAGGGAAAACGTATAAACTACCTTATACAGCCAACCAAAATCCCCATTTTTACACTGCCCGCCAAATGTATCCCAAGTATTATCCAAAAAAAAAAAATCAACAATGCTTTCCATCCCAATGATAACCCATTACAACAAGTCTAATCCAGCCCGGGAAGATGATCCAGCGTCCCCATAGACCCCAAATTATCGAACCCACTCGTATCCATCTCATTCCCTCCCCTGCCACCACCGTTCAAGCCCCTAAACATGAACAATGAGGCTGGATCACCATTGCTCGGCCCTTGGTTTGGCTGCTGCTGTGGTTGCTGCGGTCCGCCACCGTTCGGCGACATACCCCACGTCTCAAAGTGTTGCTGCCAGTTTACGCCGTCCTTGATATACCAATCCTGCCCGTCAATCACGTACCCCGAGTTCGAGCTTACATGCCTCCTTTGGTTAGGGTTGAATGGCGAGGGGTTGTTGTATGACGGTATTGGTGGCTGTGGTGGCTGTGGCACCGCTGCCCAAGCATTCATCGCTGTCAGCGAATCAGCTACTGACATGGCCATCGGGGACGTGGCGGCCGTGTTGCTAGCCGTGTGCGGTTGTGATTGTGGCTGTGATAGCCCGGCGACGGTGAAGCTGGCGAGAATATCTGGGGACATGCTGGCTGCTGGGAGGTGGCTGTCAAACGTCATTTGTTGGTGCTGGTGACTAGACGGATACATGTATGGATTTGGTGGGCTGTGTTCTGCTTTGCTGTTTGGTGAAGCGGGCAGGGACTGTGGTGAGTGCGCCGAGTAGTGCGATGATTTGTTCGGCGAAGGAACATCGGATGTGCTAAACGTTCCGTATTTCTCGTCGGTGCGGTTTAGTACTAGCGAGGCTTCCTCGGGTAGCTCGACGTTCCACTTTCGTGCGAGAACACTGAGAATAGACAGCGTTCTGCGAGCGCAAAGCCAGTCCTCCGCAATCTCTTCAAGGTGTTTGATGCCATGGATGATGTCTCTCTTGGCTGTCTTCTCAGGCAGATTGAGCATGTGAATGGTGCAAGCCGAGTGCACCATGTATACGGCGATATTGCAGATCTGTCGTAGGTTGTACATCTTCTTGTAGAGGCGCATTAATTTGGAGATTGCACCAGCGTTGGAGGTACATATCCTCCTCGGCGAGACATGTGATGGCAATGGTGACGATGATGGTGTGTATTTGAGAAATGGCCGAAACAGGTGAATGTACTGAAGATGATAAAACATGCTGCTTCAGGTTAGCCAAGGGTATCAATAATAGAGGATTCAAGGACACGTACTGCATCAGAATGACATTCGGCAATTGCCCTTCCTTGGGCTCGAACTCCTTTGGCAACTCGGCTTTCCAATCCTCTAGACGCCTGTGCAGCTCGCTGAGCTTCTTAAGCTCAACATATTTCCCGCTAGAGCGTCCAATATGGTTAGGGTGATAGAAGAAGAGCAACAAATCGCTGCTAATCTCGCAAAGCTTCGATAACTGCAAGCCTGTGGCTCTTGTTCGGGCAGGCTGCTTTGAGGACTGGTCAAAGCCGGCGTCTGTGTATGGCGACCACAGCTTGGCATCTTCGTCTGGAAATACGTCGAACTTTGGTACGTTGTATGAGTTCTTCGGAAGCTGCGGTAGGCGGCCGAGATAATTTGACCAGCATTTGTCGAATAGGAAACACCCCCAAAATGTGATCCTTCGGGCGTCCACCTCCTTTTCATCCAACGAGTCCTTGTCCTTGGAGATTCCCCCAATATCGAGATTGAGGCCAATGTCCTGAGCCATCCGAAAACTCATACCACTGTACACCCAACCCTTGGCCTCTCGTCCACACCCCGCTTCTCGAACAGACATGAGCGCTAGTGCCTGTACAGTTGTGAGTTTCGGCTTTTCGTATTCGTCGTTCTCCACAATAAGCCTCTTTGCCTCTGCGAAAAAGTGGTCGCCCTTCGTTCTGCTGTCGCCGGGTATCGCAAAAGCACCAGGCACACTCGTAAAGTGACAGCCCAGAGAAAGCATCGCATTGACCAGCAGTGAAGAGCAATACACAGTAGTCCGTGGCTGGCCTCGTGGTTTCCCCTTGAAAAAGTCTCGGTAAAAGAGGTCCTTGGATAACGTCGTGAAGTAGGGATAGTGCCAGTTGAAGTACATGTTGATGAGGTGGACGATCAACTGGGTGTCCTTGGTCACTTCGGTCCAGCTGGTCACGGGGTCCTCGCTGGACAGGTAGCTGTCGGATTCTGGCTCGTCGGGTACGTTGGCTGTCTCGCCGAGATAGATTAGATGAGACGTCCCGCCGATAAATCGAACTGATCCGTTTTCCAGTCTCAATTCCCCCATCTTGCGTGCCAATTCCCTCTCGCCCTCGACAGGTAAGTTTGCTGAATAATCGTCGTCGAGTCGACCAAAGTCCTCCTCTTCATCTGCTTCATTAGAGATATCATTCTTCAGAATGGACTCGGCGACATTATCCAGGCTGTCGCAGGTACGGATCTTCTTCACAATAGCCGGTACGTCCTCTTCGGCGGCGTTGAGAATGGCCTCAATCAAGATCTGGAGAGTCGAGTTCCGGGCCTTCATGCTGTCCGTCTTCTCGCGGTACACACCCTTACGACGGTGGTCCGAATTGGGATCATAGACACATTCGGTGCCATAGACGCTGGCGCAGGCCGCGCAACTGGGCAGAGCACCGTCGCATTTTGATTTTCTCTTGCGACAGGCAATACAGGCCGTGCTCACACACCTTCGTTTCTGGTTGGCGGGATCAACGGCGCGCCTGGTTTTCTTCTTGGACGGTGGCGGCGGGTCGGCGTTCCCTCCCGCGAAAGCATCCAGGTCTCCGGGTCCGGGTTGGAAGGAGGCGGCGATGTCGGTTCCCTCCATCTTCCGAGTCGGGCGGCGGAAAACAAGGGGTGGATCCCCGAATCACTTGTATGAATGCGGTGCTTGACTTGCGGTGCCCCGCGATGCCGGAACGGTGGGGAAAATCGGAGCGCGGTGTGTCAAAGATGAACGATTCTGCGAGTGAGTGCCGAGTGATTTGAAAGCACCGAGCACCAGGCCACCCGCTGCGGGGAGGGGTAAGGGGCGTTCCGAGCTAGAAACGCGGGGGTCACCCAGCTTTTTTTTGATGGCCCACTACTATCGAGGTTGAAGTTCCAACTCGGGGCTCTATCACTGTTGTTCAATTCTCACCTCTCACCCCTTAGAACGCGATGTCAAGAGAAGAATAGTGTTT
Source organism: Cercophora samala (assembly GCA_030512305.1). Taxonomy (NCBI): domain Eukaryota; kingdom Fungi; phylum Ascomycota; class Sordariomycetes; order Sordariales; family Lasiosphaeriaceae; genus Cercophora; species Cercophora samala. The sequence goes on from JAULSY010000014.1 coordinate 150,668, forward strand.
GAACAGACGGAAAACGGCAATGGCAGGGTGTTAGTCACGGCCAGTCATGTGGCGGGTCAGGAGACGCCGTTGCTGTGTAAGCCTCGCCTTGGCTAATGGCTACGGGTGGGATGCGGCAATAGCTAGCGTCGACACTGGCTGACGGCAAGGCTACCGGCAAAACGTTGTTTGAGATTCCTGAATATTGGCATTGGCAAGAAAACTAGAGGGATCCAGAGAACAAGAAGGAATGGTGAAAACTGAGGGAAGCATGGGCATTTCAAAAGGCGCGCGACGGAATAAACGAGCGAGCATATCTGATAGGCCAACGCACTCGATTGACATGGGTGGCACCCGGCTGCTGGTCGAATTCAAGACCGAGTATCATAGCTGCTGGACATTGAAAAAGCAAGACTGCAGCATGCAGAATCGGACTGGTTGGCTGAACTGCATGTTCGGTCGAGATAAGCTAACGCCGCCGGGTCAGATCGCCGCAGGATAAGGCAAAGGCGATTTCATGATGGGTGGTCGAGGCAAGCTGCCATTCGGTCTGGGACGACCCGAAAAGGTGGGATTGTGTTCCCGTTCCCTACGAGGTGTGAACAGCGAGCGAGACATTAACAAAGATCCTGGAAGGCCGGATTTTCAACCGGGCTACCCGTTCAGCGTGGGTTTGGCTAAATTACCTTACCTAACAGAATCGTGGTGAGCAGGTTTCTTAAACAAGTTAACTTTGTCTTGGAGAGCCGACTGAACATCTTCCACGAGGCCTCATGGCATTCTTCTGAACATGATTGATAAGGAAGGTCTCGGCAGTTCAACTTGATTCGCTACCTAGTCCCGGGAATGCCAAGAGCGAAGGATCACCACCAAGAAAGGCTTGGCTTTCGGGTCTAGACTAAAGTGTGGGGGTGCCCCCGGATTCTAAATACCGGGTATCGATTGGCTGTCCGGATACCTGCATATCACCTTGAGGACGACGACATTCATGATGAGGACTTTCATTTTCGTGCTCTCTTGTGTAAGCCTTACCTATAACAATAATCTAGAGCCATGAAGGTTATCGTAACTTCAAACCTAGGTTCTGACAGTTGCCAACAACACATCTGATCAGGCTTCAAGCCACCTTAACAGCAACCCTACAGATAAAAAGGCTGAAATCCCAAGGAATACCTTTCCGTCTCACTTTTCCCTTCTTCTCACTACAAAGACATCATACGTACCTAGTAATCGCTATAATGGCATCCAACATCACCCCCGTTTCGCTTGCCCAACACAGCGCCCCAGGCGAATGTTCAGCCTCACAACAGCCCAGCATTACAACCCATCTCATAATAACACTCACTGCTCCCCATCCCAATACAATGCTTCACGTCTGGGCTCATATCACCCGTCCCCAACAAAATATGACCTTCACGCCCAAGATCGTACCCTACTTAGATCGCAACAGGTACATCTCACAGCCCAAACTCGTTGAATTATTGGGTCTGTATTTCGGTCCGATTCGATGGGAGACGTCCAAAAGTATTCAGTCTCTATTTATTTGTCTACAACGTACTGGGTATCTAGGTACTTGATTGACGTACTGAACCTCAAAGCTCACGCGTGCTAGTGTCAGTAGCCAAAATCTCCTGTTTCACCTCCGGCTTCGGAATCGTGCCCAACTTCTCCATGTCGCTCTCATCCACCTGAATCCCCTTCTCCCTCGCCAAGTCAATGACGGCCCAGATTCTAGAATCTTTCTCCCAATAACACCTATCCAGCAACGCCATCAGCATGTCGTCCGTCGGGTACTTGACGATTCTCTGAACCAAATGCTCCCCCATATCCCACAACCGCGCAAACGCCAGGTCAAGATCCCCTTCCCTGTCAGCCGCAAGATTGCGCACCATATCGTCGAGTACCAACAACGGCTTCCCTACCGTTACCGCCGGGCCAATCCGGGGATAGGCCTCAGCAATCAAATTCCAATCCTCTGCCGTCTTCGCGTGCTTGCACAAATACCCCAACCCCCAATCACTCCCCTCCATAAGCGGCTGCACCCTCTCCAGCGCCTCCACCATCGCCTGCATATCCCCCTGCAAGCCCACAAACTCCAACAACGCCACCGGCCCTGAAGCCGGCACCTTCCTCCCCTTCTCCTTAAACTCCGCCAAAATCTCAAACACCCTATTCGCCATCTCCGGCTCCCTCATCAACAACCTCAAAATACTCCTCGACTCCTCCTTCAATCCCGGGTACGACTCCGCCTTGATACTCGCCACCTCCAACGCCTCCTCCAGCTTCCCCTGATCAGCATAACAATCCACCAACGCCTCATAATGCAACCCCGTCATCTTAATCCCCCTCCCCGCCAACTCCCTAAACGCCCCCGTCGCCAATTCCTCATCACAATGCCTCGCCCCCGTGTTCAAGATATTATTCAACATCCCATCACTCGGCACCACCAGCCCACTCTCCACCAACCTCCCCCACAAATACTTCGTCCCCTCCAAGTAACTCTCCCTACTACACTCCTCCAGCATAAAATACCAAACCTCCATCGGCACCCCATCCAACCTCCCCTCCCTCCCCCCTTTCCCCCCCCTCCTGCTCTCCAACCCAACCCTCATCATCAAAACCTCCCACGCCTCCTCCGTATACCCCCTCTTCCCCAGCACATAAACAACCGTATCCCACCCCGTCCCACTCATCCACCTCCTTTTCCCGCCTTCCCCCTGTCCCCCTTCCTCCTCCTTCTCCCAAGCAACAACCTCCTCCAACCCCTCCAACGCCAGCTCCTCCTGCCTCTCCCTCAACAACCCCAAAATCACATCCTCCCTCACCTCTCTAATCAACTCCTCCCCGTACACAACCCCTATCCTTCGCAGAATCAAATTCCGCAGCGTGTAATCGGGGTGTATAGCCAGGAGTTTTATTGCGGCCCTCCAGAACTCTTTGCTGGGGGCGATGTTGGCCTTGTCCATTTCCCGGAGTATGTCCTCCAGCTCCCAGGCCGAGCCCCGGGCTGGGTCCCAGTTTGCGACTACGAGCGCGCGGTAGAGGAGTTCGTTTGGGGGTTGGTTGCGGACGTGGACCAGGTGGTGGACCAGAGAGCGGATCTTGAGGCCGGTGAAGCGTCTGGCGTGTTTGGAGTGGGAGTTGACGAGGAGATTGAGGGTGAGGAGGAGGGTGGGGGTTGGGAGGGGGGTGAGGAGGGAGTCAGGGATGGTGGTGTCGGGGGAGGTGAGGAGGTCGAAGGAGGGGGTGGGTGTTGGTGGTTCTTGAGAGGTTGGTATCTGTTGTGTGGTGGTTGTTGTGATTGGTGGTGGTGAGACTTCATTTTGATATTGCTCCTTGAGCAGCTTGCGATTGGCCTTTTCATGTTGCCATAACCTCTGATTTTTGCCTGGCCGTTTCTTTTTCGTATTTTGGGTCGGCTGAGTTTCACTATCAATAACAGACTGTTGCTGCTGAGATGGCGATAAGTTTGAAGTAAGCAGCTCTGGGCTGGAACCATCCTGTTGATGAGCAGCAGCCGCAGTAGAAGTGAACCTGCGCGGTACTACCGGCCGGATTCTTGGGGCCTTCTGAAGCAGTGCCGCATCAATCGACGGGCAGAGACACCGCCAGAGGCCGTCGACCACTTGGCGGGGAGCTGCCATGACAAAAATGGCCGTGAAATCAAGCTTCGTGGTGGTGGTGGTGTGACCGTTGACCAGGATCAAAGTAGAAAGCTCTCAATTAAACTTTTTGGAGGGGCCAATGCCAAGACTTCGAGATCGAGGTACGTACCTTCTCCATCAAACGCCAGATCACGTGGATCCCTGTTCTGTTCATGACAGACAGACATTTGTCCAACGGAGAAGTCGGCTGTTTATTTTCTAATTTTTTTCTATCATTGTTCTTGATACTCCAGACCAGTGACGCAAGTCAAATCAAAACGCATGCGATGCGGCAACAATGCTATGCGGCAACAAAGGTATCCTGCTTTCACCCCAGCCCGGAGCCACCTTGCCTTCCAGCTGAAAACATGACGGGTATCTTTTTTTCGGCTGCTCAGATTTTGCCGGCTCCTCAGCAACGAGCAACGCTGAAAGAGCACTTTGCCCTGTCAGAGCCGCAGCCTCATCTGCCTCGCCTGAAACCCCCATGGTGGCGTAGGAGCCTCCCCAGCAAACACATCGCTCAAAAGACAACTCCCCACTCACGCACCCCTATTCCCACCTCTCCCACCCCTACCCCCTCTCCCTCTCCCACCACGACCTCTATCACCCCCACCCCTCCCACCATAATCCCCTCTTTGATGACCACCTCTCCCACCTCTATACCCACCCCCACTCGACTGCTGCTGCTCCTTGACCACATCGATAATCTCGTCGGGAACCCGTAGGTATTTAATCTGTTATTCCCATCATTAGCCCCCCGTTCCATATATTTCCCTCCCCCTCATCCACAGGAATACTCACATTATTCCCCTTGACATAAACCTCCGGCAACCTCACAAACTTATCTCCCTCCTATATAACCCGTCAGCACACCCCCTTCCCTCCACATCCACAAATCAGGCATCACGTACAGGACTAGTCTGCACCACCTCCCTCAGCGTCAAGTTCATCCAAGTGTCGCACAGCACCAAATGCCCATTCAGCGTCTCCCCGTTCTTGAGCTCCACCAGCATCGGGTGGCCCTGCGCCGCGTTCAGCAAACCGAGAGGCAACTATACACATCCATCAATTCACCATCCCCTTGTCAGCAACAAATATTTTCCCCATATCCCCCCCTCCTTGCAACCCCCCCTTCCCCAACCCAGAGGAAAACATACCATCTTTGCCCGCTTATCCTCTCCGTCTCAAAAGTAACCACTCCACCCAACGATTCAAAATTCCTTTCCGAATTTATACTTTTGAAAAGTCGTCGTCGTCGTCACAGTCGGTAGTCGATGGTAAAAAGTCGTAAAAGGTTGATTTCGTCGTCGTTTTGGTTAGGTAACTTAAAGTCAACAGAGCGAGGAGTCGCAATTGGAGAAAGGCACCTAATAAGCAAGCGCCGCCCAAGAAACATGACCTCAGCGCGTTCCCGCCTCCATCCAGCCTTGCGGGGACAGTGTGGTGGGGGACTTGAACCGTGCACGGCCGATAATTACCCGATTAATCCCCCCCCCCCCCCCCCCCCAGGCTGTGGGGACCTAAAACTTTGATGGGACGACATCGCAACAAAAAAAGAAAATGCGTCCCAAAATGGGAGTGAATAAACGATATGAGGGATACATTTTCATGATGAAAATGAAAAACACTACAACTGTACTGACATGAAAAAAGTAAAAGATGTCCAAAAGTTCAAACCCAGGTTTCAGGGAGAGCCAAAATCAAGGCAAAAGATCATGCGGAAACAGCAAAAGATTGGGTTTGGACGAGCTGGGAATCGAACCCAGGACCTTTCGCATACAGGTGAGTATGCTAAGCGAACGCTCTACCAACTGAGCCACACGCCCTTGGTTATTTGATGGAGGCTTTCGTCAGAGGTAGCCCCTATCATCGGAGGCTTTCCATTACCAGCATACCTCTCTCACTTTGAGAATCTAATATCAACAACACTCTGATGTTCCAAATAAGCCCATCTGATATCTCTGATACAGATGACCTGACAAGAAAACAACCCAAATATTTGGATGATGAATCCGAGATAGACTATCCCATTCCCCTTTGCACAGCGCAACAAAACCAAGAATTCCGCCCCCAACCTTTAAACCCGAACAGCATCCGCTACAGTAATCCATTCCGTCATGCGTTCCCAAATCCTTTGACACGTTATCAACAACAGCTTGAGAGACCAGCAAACACGCCCGTTTTAGCTTCTTTCCATATCATTCATTCTGCCAGCAGGTTCGTCATGGCGTTAAATGGCGCTCTCTCGGCTCTTGCGGTAGCTCGCCTGAAGCGTGGCTGGAGTCAGTATACGCACTTCTTCTCTCTCTCTACGGGAAAGAATAAGCCGAAGCACGACTTGCCTCCTGTTCAACTTGCAGACCGTCAATGACAGGGGCAAGTTCACTGAGAATCTCGTGGGCCTTCTTGTGGAACTCGATTTGAGCAGCGAGGAGCTCGGCCAGGTTGCGGAGAGGCTCGGGGGTATCGACAACCTATTTTCGGGGTTAATCTAATCAGCGCTTCCATCCGGTGCCTCCACGGACTGAGAAGAATACTTACGTTCTTCATGACACCAACAGCCTCCTCAGTCTGTGTGACAAACTCATCCTCGGCCTTCTCAATCTCCTCCTGGGCCTCAGGGCTGAGCTCCTGCTCGTCGTGCTGGCCGCTGGGGGCAGCCCCGCCGAGCTTCCAGGTGGTACCCTTGACACGGGCCTTGACAGCATCCAGCGTCAAGCGGGCCTTCTCAACAGCTTTGCGGGCGCGGGTCGCAAATGTGATGTTGGTGTTCAGGGTAGCATTCCAGCCAGCCAAGAAACGGCCTTGAACCTGGGCATCCTGGGCCAGGCGCGCCTCTCCAACGCGCTCCATGGCGAGCGCATACTTCTCGAGCGCGGTGGCAAGAGGATCCTCACCGGAGGAGGTGTGTTGCTGATGAAGGGTCTGGGAGCTGGCCAATGAAGCGCGGGCGATAGCATGGTGGAAGGTTTTGGGTTGGGGCTTAGCCGAAGGAGGGGCGGTCAGGGCAGCCTGGGCTTCCGCGGGGGAGGTAGCGCTCGACAACAGAGTGACCTTCTCGGAGACGGTGCGGCCGAGATCCTGGAATGTCTCCTTGATATTGGGAGGGTAGTCGTAGGCCTCGTTGGAGTATTGGGAGCTATCCAAAGGTGGAGGGGTCAGCTCGTGCCATCGAAACAATGAGCGCCAAGCTCAGCGGGCATCCATGCCACAAACTTACGTCACAGCCAGCATCTTCTGGTGAACGGCCTTGAGCGCATCCACGCGCTTCTCGAGATCGATGTAGTCGGGCGGGAGCTCAGTCTGCAGATCCAACATTGTCAACCACTTGTTCCTCTCCCTTATCGCCAAGCAAGCCCAACGCCAGAAAGCTATCAAATGCGCACCTTGTCCTCAGCCTGGCCCAGCTGCTCCTTGGTGTACTGGAAGGTGCGCGAGGCAAAAGGGGTGATCTGACCACCCAAAGAGCTGTAGGAAAGCCATTGTCAGCGGTTGGCTGTTCGAATCTCCATTGTTCTCGCAGCCCGAGCTCGAGGTTTATCAAAACAATCCAGGGCGCCGAGAGAGGGGCTGTCCGTACGTGAGACTCTTCTGGAAACCCTTGAAAGCGTCCATCTTGGCGATTTTTGGAGTGCTGTGTTGTAGTGTTCGGGGAGCGTGCTTCTCGACGGCGGAATCAACGGGGGCGGTGACCGTAGTAGCTTGCGAGAAAGAGGATGCGAAGTTGACGTTGACACCGGAGCTTTCCAGGTTGTGTCAAGTGGGCGTTGTTTAGGGGACAAGGCGCCGATCCTAGCTGCTGACGCCCCGCTAACATTGCGTGTTGCAGCTGTCAACCCTGGATTTCATTGGCCGCGTCATGCTCCGTGCGTCGCAGCCGTGATTCTTTCAGGCAGCCAAGCATAAAGTCCAAGCATGTGCTTCGCTTTTATGTGCCCGTGTAACCTGAAGCATCATCATCGAATTATCCTCAAAAGGGGAAATCGTGCAACAAGATATTTGATTTCCCGCTATTTGACCTCAAATGTATACCGCATATATATATACATCTCAGGCTTCGAATGATTCTACACATAATAAACAGCTTCAATAAGATCCAAGCTCTTTAATCGTCAAAAAGTAGGGTCACGCTATATTCTTGAATAGAATGGTTCATGGTATGCTCTGTTCATCATATATTCTCAGTAAACATCACCTTCCTTCCCACCTTCCCATTTTCCCCCCTCAATCTGCCGCCTTCGAATCAGCCCAGCTCGGCACAACCCCCCTACAAACATCCTCATAATCCTTCATAACCCCCTCCCTCACCGCGGCCTCCGGCGTCGTCCAAAACATGGCCCAGTTGCTCCCCGGCAACTTCCTCACCCCCCTGCTCCTCTCAAAATACCACTTGTTTACCGGGTTGTCCTTCCTGCTCCTCCAGCACACCCCGTTAGGGAAGCAATCCCTCACCATCGCGTTGAATACAATATCCGCCACTCCTCCCGCTCCCTGACTCTTTTTCAACACGGCAAACTTATCCAGATAAGGGACGAGTCTACCAGAGTTGTATGCCGTCTCCTCATCGAGACCGAATGGCCGCTCCCAGGTAAGGATCGCACCGCCTTCGTATTCGCCAGCGATGATGATGCCTGCGAGAGAGTCCTGTACCCGGTTAAGGTAGTGCTCTGCGTCTAGTTCGCGGCCGAAGGAGTCGTTGATGAGGTGGATAAGTCGGGGGAGGTCGACGCAGGTGTCTGTTAGTTTGAGGCGAGGGGTGCCGGGTTTGGGGGGTTGCCAGGATTGTGTGCGAGTATCCGGGAAGATTGTGACTGGGAGGCCTTTCTTTGCCAAGGTTGTGGTGGGCATTCGAGAAGATCTTTGATATGTCCCGTTGGTTGTGGATTTGATCCTCCCGATTGGGAGAGATGCTGAGTATATTGGCCGGTCTGTCAAAAGATTGTGGATGATGGGGTTCTGCCATCTGCGTGTCTTGACTTCGCCTGCCACAGGCTCCTCGGTGTCCTTCCTGATTTCATAAGCAGGATTTGATTGTAGGTTTGCGGCCTCGACTGGGCTAGTGATTACTGCTGAAGCCGTCGAGGGAAGGATCGCGAGTATGTTCTTGACGAGCTCTAGGTTTTCAATGTGTGATGCTTTTGGGTTACCTGAGATGCCGGGTATCGGGCTCTCATTGCCCTGGGGTTCCGCCGCATCCAGGGTCGCCTTGATGTTGTTGAACTGCTCTTCGAGGTTGATGAACACCCGCGCACCATCGCCCAGGTTCCTAGCGGGAATTCCACCAAAGGGGTCAATGATGATCACCCTGTCCACCACCGCCGTCCGGGTCTGGCTTTGATCAGCATTGACCTGAAGTCCGGCAAAGTACTTTGCTAAAGCAAAGATTACGTCGTTCGCATCAGCAGCTGTGTGCTCCAAAGTTTCTTCGACCACTGCCCGAGAAGGCACCACTAGAATATGCCCATGTCTCAGTGGTACTGTGAATACCTCCCCAAAGCCAACAGACAGATCAGTGTGACTGACAAAAGATGCGTGTGGTGAAGTTGTGCTTCGTTTCCAGATACCTCCATCCACCAACTCGGCCCCTGGCGCCCCATACTTTCGAATGGCCTTTTGAAGGCGATCTGTCTGTTGAGTCACCACGTCCTTCCAATCCAGAACTGCGCTCTTTTCTGTCTCGCACTCTAGGACAATCACGCTCCTCAGACCCAAGTCTCTCAGCCGTGCGAGCGTTTTCGCAACGCCATTTAGTAAAGTGTCGTCCCAGGTCTGAGGTTCCCGGAGCTTCACAATAGCCACGCGTGGTACTTCATCCGCCTCAACTGATTCCACCTCAACGGGTCCTTGGACAAAAAGTGGCACATCCTTGGCTCCTGGAATAGGTTTGTCGCTTACAACCGTGGTGAATGCCGGTGTCTTCTTCAGCGTTGATTTAGCTTGTGAGGGGCCATAAGTCTGGAGGTATGCTTTTGCATCACGCTTCGTCGCTGATGACTCCAGGACTGAGATCAAGAATTCCCGATCAGACTCCCGCTTTTGCTTTGCTTCGGCAGAAGAAGGATGGTTTCTGCTGGGCTTTGCGCCATTCTCAGCCGATGAGAAGTGACGTCGCTGAGACACTGATGTCACTGGCGTTGTAGTGGTGTGATTTGGCCGCTGTTGGTCGCGACAGATTGAGGCCTAAAATGTTCAAATTAATCTTGGGAAACTCAAAGATGTGATTGATCGCAAAATGCAGCGACAAATGCGCCAAGATATATCTCACCTGAACTGCCGAGGTCGCCTTCTTCCACGCACCGTTGCTTCTTGTGAGCATAGCTGCGACCAGTGGCGCCGCGCGGGGCGACTTGAATCACAAAAGATGTGATGTATATCGAAGAGCGTTACGGGCGGCCAGGAAAGGATGGTTCGATCCAGCACGCCCTTTTCATAAAACCTGCATCCGTTTTGGTGTGGTGAGAACTCAAAAAGATGAAAGAAAATAAAGACGGAGGGTCCAACCTCGGGACCCCATATGACACGCAACGCAGCAGAGCCCAGAACACTAAAACCCCTTGTCGGTGAGAATTATCAGATCATCAGATAAGCTCGCTGCCAACAAATTAATCGGGACTCCTAGCCACCAAAATCGCGGTCACTAACAAAAGAACCACCAAACAAGAAAACAGTTTTCTCAACTACCACGTAAGTAAAGCCTCTCAAATTTTGAACAGGGATACCTTACAGCAAGAGGAATAATTATCCTTTTTTTGGTAGATTCTTGGAGACCTTCTGGCGCGGTAGGCGTGTATACAATCTACTTGTGGTTTTGCAGTCTCGATTATTTTGTTGGCAGCGAGATAAGATACCCCGCAAAAAAAGGGCAAAAGGATATTTCTTGGCTGGTTCATCGAAACCTAGACCATCATATGTCGTGGCCGTACCTTACCTAACCATCAATTCCAATTTGGCTGTTGTTTCATTCCGATGATTGGGTGATACGCCTGAAAACCAGCAGTTCCAAAGTAAGTGCCTTAGCTACCCCGCGGTTTGACCAAATCTTACAAAACCTTCGAGTATGACATAATTCATCATGAGTTTCTACGAAAAAAGACTCAATGAAGAGGCTCGGATGAGATAATTTCTGTTCAAAAGTGAGGAGTTCACTACCTAAATTTGAGAAATGTATCCCAATGTCAAGCCAAACCTCTCATGCACAACACACGCACCCTGTCGCTCATCTCAGGAACCAACAGACTCGACCTTTATTAGCGAGACTGACATGAGCTTGTCAGATGGAGCATAAAGCCGATTGGACTTCCCGGTCCCGATCGACCGCGGGCCGGCCCTGTATCTGACGGGAGCCGGAAGAGGGGCAGCTTCCCCACTAACTACAAGTGGTTCTTATAGCGAAGAGTAAAACCAATATATATCCTCACATTTTATATTCTGACCTTAGTTGACATCTTTGACTCTGACTGTGATAGCTTCCTCACCGACTCTACACCTAAAATCTACCTAGGCATCTACTCACACATCTCACAATGGCCCCAACAGTCTTCTGGATCGGCCTAGGAAACATGGGCCGAGTAAGCAACCCCCCGTTCTCACCTTTCACACCCCCAACTAACCACCCCCAGGGCATGGTCAAAAACCTCATCCTCAAAGGCCCCCTAGACAACCAACCCCTCCTCATCCACAACCGCACAAAGCAACGCTCCCTCGACCTCGCCTCCCAACTCCCCCCCGGCAAAGTCACCGTCCTAGACGACATCTCCTCCGGCGTCCCCCTAGCAGACATCATCTTCCTCATCCTCTCCAAAGACTCCGTCGTCGAATCCGCCATCGCCGAAATCCTCACCCACGACATCACCGGCAAGCTCATAATCGACTGCTCAACCATCCACCCCACCACCACAACCCGCATCGCCACCTCCCTCACCTCCCACGGCGCCCAGTTCCTCGCCGCCCCCGTCTTCGGCGCCCCAGCCATGGCCGACGCGGGGCAGCTCATCGGCGTCCTCGCCGGCCCCTCCGCCTCGGTGGAGCGCGCCCGCCCTTACTTCAAGGGCGTGATGGCCAGAGCTGAAATCGACATGTCTGACGAGCCGTACGGTAAAGCCCTTACCCTAAAGCTGATAGGGAATACTTTTGTGTTCAACATGGTGGAGCAACTTGCCGAGGGGCACGTCCTGGCGGAGAAATCTGGTTTGGGGACGAAGTATCTGCATCAGTGGGTGGAACAGATGTTTCCTGGGCCGTACACGGCGTATTCGAATAGGATGCTGAGCGGGGATTACCACACGAGGGAGGAGCCGCTTTTTGCGGTGGATCTGGCGAGGAAGGACGCGGGGCATGCGTTGAGGTTGGCGGAGGAGGCGGGGGTGAGGATGAGGAATTTGGAGGTGGCGGATGAGCATTTGAAGGGGGTGAAGGAGTATGCTGGGGAGAAGGGGGATATTGCGGGGATTTATGGGGCGGTGAGGAGGGAGGGGGGGTTGGGGTATGAGAATTCTTGAGGGTTGGGGGTAGCGAACAGAGATGAGATATGGTTCTTGGGTTCTTGAAGGGGGTAAGGGGGGCAGGGGAATATTTTGCTGTTGACAGAGGGCTCTTGGTATTCGTGGAGAAAGTGGCTTTATTATTGTCCAGATGTTTGCTTGAAGAATGGAAGAATAATCTAGACTGTATGTAGAAGTGGCTTTAAATCTTGCTTTGCGAGTCACAATTTGAAAAGACATTGACTCTAATATCATCCCCCCTCATAAAATTACCGTGGTGCTCTGTCTACCTGAGTAGATAGACAACTGGCAATACATTCTTTCCCCCTGCCCCATCTCACTCTTGTTCTCCGTCAATACATTGCTATGCCGAAGGCTGTTGGGTCTGGTATGGACGAATTCGACGTGTTGTCGAGTCTATGTGGAACGGCGAAGCCATATGAGCGAGGCAAAGCAATATGTTTGACTGGGACATAAGTAAAAAAGGATCGATAAAAGTCAAAAGCAATCGGAATGTTGGGCAGCGGGTCTTCCCAGCGGGTTGGATCATGTTGTTGATGATCGTTTACATTTTTGGGTTGAGGTCCTTCTACGTCGAGGTGATCAGTCCACGAGAATATTCTGGGGGGGGGGATCACAAAAAAGCTCACCGAGCATCCACACTTTATTTGATTGTGGTGATCGGCTACGAAAACCCGTGGGTTTTACTCGATTCGAACATGGAAGCTCTCCGGGGTCGAGAGCAACCGAGGGGGGGGACTTGCCCCTCGGCCAGCAGGCTTACCGCTCGACCATTTGGCCGGTGCTACTGTTCCTTGTTATGAGATATGTGCGAGAAGTAATCTATATACTATCGTTAGGAAGGAGCATCCGGCGAGGTGACATGGTAGTCTGAGTGGCAGCTTCAGATCGACGGTGTACTACATTAGCCCAGGCTCCCAAGGTAGACCTCAGCGGTAGTGTCCTAATCCAAAAATGTATCGAGGGAAGGATATTCCTTTTGAATAAATAGGATGTTCCAAAATGGATTCATCAACGTGGTGGTGTCTTGTTCAAGGTGAGAATTCATGAAGCTTACAGCAACAGGAAAGTCAAATACCGTAATTTCCATACCTGTGTAATGTTTCACGACTTACAGCGCTCTTGGCATTTGCATTACCTAAGCACCAGCTTGCACCCAGGACCCCGGTCCAAGCTTGCCTTGTTGCATGCTGCGCCTTGAAGCTCCGGCATCATCCAGCCAACCTCCAACCAGCCGCCGCAACACCATCGAAACTTGTCGTCGTCGTCACGAACATCAACGCTTTATACCATCCCCAGACGACCATCACCACCACCATATCAGCAAATAGCATCCCCAATTGAAACACCAACCTCACCTACCACCCCAAATCGCGCAGCGCCCCTCCCCCCATCAACGAAACCAAACAATCGCCATGGCCAACGGGTACGCCTCTTCCCGCCAGCATTATCCCCCAACAACAACACCATCCTTGGCCAAACAACAGTCGCATGCGCAAATAGCTAACCACTTCTTCTAAACAGATGGAGCATCTTCATCGGCCTAGCCATCATCCTGGCAATGTGTACCGCCGCCTGGGTCTTCTCCCCCAAGGGTGAGAACCAAGTGTATGCTCCCCCCCTCCCCATTCCCCCATCCCCACCTATCCCCACCCAACCTCCAACTAACTTCTCTCTCCCCCCCTCAGCCTCTGGCGCTCCTCCCTCATCCTCGCCTTCGTCAGCTGCTACCTCATGTGGGCCATCACCTTCCTCGCCCAGCTCCACCCCCTCATCGAGCCGAGACGGTCCGACATTCGCAAGGAGTTTGTTCACCACTAGACAACCACCAAAATACACGAGATGGCACATATACAAATGCAAGGCTTCAACAAGGGGCAAATGATGTTGAGGAAAGAGACGAAAGGGGGAATTATTGGCATTGTTGTACGAATACCCACGGCACGGCATTCATAAACATATTCTTTTGGGACTGGCGTTTTATTTGTTTTTTTTTTGCCTTTGGGCGGTTATAGGAACGAACAATGGGGTAGGGTTATGAAACCTTTGCTTTAGAGGTTTTGGTTTCAGGGAAGGTCAACGGGCTGGAATTTGTACATTTGCAAGCAGGCAAGCCTTTTGGAGGGAAGGTTAATATCACGAAACATGCACACACACACACACACGCTTCACAGTTGTGAATACCCAAAATATCAACGCTTTATTACCTTTCCATAAGCCCCCTTTTCTATCCCACTGCCAACCTCCCCGCCCAATCTTTTAGATACCCCAATAGCACCCCCAACTCCCCTAACCCCCGTCCATCACCCCCCATCATCTGCCCCCCTTCCGTCCCCGCAGTCCAAGAGTCTACCCCCTCTAACCCAGCAGCCCACAGCACCGCCCTCCCCACCGCCCAGCGGCTCAGCGCCCCTGCCATAGCCAAGAAAGCAGCAACGCCATAGCTGCAGTCGAGCAGTATCTTCAACGCCTCGACATTATTCACCACCACCGCCCACCCGAGCGATCTGGCCGCAGCGGGAACGTCATATTCCCAGACCACCATGAGTATAGGAAAGAGCTTGGTAGAAGACGACACGAGCAGCGCGGTAGAGACCGAGTTTGGGCGGGGGTACCGGGGGAGGATGCCGAGGAAGGGGAGGGGGGAGAAGCGGGAGGAGGTGAGGAAGCGGATGGAGAGGTGGAAGGAGAGGGTGGTTAGGGTGCATAGTAATACTATCCACACATTTAAAATCAGCCATTGCTCTTTCAAGGGAGGGGGGGAGTAGTTGGGGATAGGGGGGGGGCCTTACAAAAAAACACGTATTGCGTCACGATGGGCCGTTCCGCTAGACCCTCGGTGTCAGCACTCTGCCTCTCTATCCTCGCCCAGGTGAGGTACACGTCAAACAGCAGCAGCAACACCCCCAGCCTGATGATGCTCGGGGCGAAGGCGTCTTCTTTTTTGACAGACTCGGGGTTGTTGTTGTTGTTGTCAGGGTCCGAGGAGGTGTTCATCAACGTGTTGTGCAGCAGGTGCCGGTACACCTGCGGCTTGATGAGCACCAAGTCGATGAACAGCACCACAAAGTCGTGCTCGACGTATTTGTCGCAGAAGCGGCCGCAGTTCTTGCAGACGGTGAGCCGGATGTTGTGCCCGCCCGAGGCCGGGGAGGAGGGCTTGTTGTTGGTTGTTGTTGTCGAGGAGGAGGAGGAGGTGGTGGTGGTGGTGTTGCTCGTCCCGCCGCCCTCGCGCCAGAGGGTTTTGACTGGGTGGCGGCATTCGATGCAGATGGGCATTTTAAGAGGAGGTGTTATCGTGACATTGGTGGTATCGTTTTGGTGTGGTATACTATATGCGAAGGGTACAGAAATTCGTCGTGGCAGCGGGGTTTTGTTATTGTCGGATGGGATTTCTAGAATGCGATTGGGAAATTGTGATGATGATTGTTGATGGCGGTTGCATGATGGGACAGTCGCGAATGCGCCACGATAAGGGTTCTTATCGATGACGCAGCTAATCCAGGCACGGGGCAGGGAAGCTGGTTGTTGGATAATGCAACCCCCTGAATGAACCCTGATGGTCAAGATGAAAGTACCTAACACCCGTCAGAGAATCAGGAACAAAAACTGATCCAAAAAAAATCTATTTGATCTGATAAAATCCAACACGCTGCGCCAATTCTTGCTATATACTCCCAAACAAGCATTCAAAGAACAGAAAACAACATTCATCAATCCGCAATGAAGGACTAAGCCCGTCCAACTCAACATGCGCAATGCGCAAGTATAAACCACTTGCCAAATTCAAACCCCACTTCCTAAGCTTCAGATATCCTAATCAGCCTTCTTACTCCCTCCCCTTCCCCTCAGCGCAGCTGCCTCCCCAAAGCTTCTCCCTGACGGGCCAGCAAAAGCCGGACTACCCAGCACCCCTCCAAAATTCGGATCATGCCACCCTCTCCCGTCATCATCACTTCCCGTGTTCTCCAATTCTATCAGATCACCCTGTCCATTACTCCCTCCGTGCATCCCACTCACCCTCCGCGGTCCCAAAATAGGCGTGACATTCCCTGACTTTGCTAGCTCGACCCCCTTTTCAAACGCGCCTCTCAGCCATGTCTCGACAGCAAGCGCCGCCTTATCAAGACCGGTCCCTTGTCTGCTCATGGCAGATGTATCCTGTCCTTCTCCAAATGGGCTCTCCGCAATGGTGACCGGCGCATCAACATCATTGGTGAAACCAAATCGAGCTCTTTCCATGCCCATGGCTGACATGGAAGGCAAGGAGTCAAAGTTGAATCCAGGAACATTTTTCTTGGCCCAGTCATTTAGGGCGTCTTTTTGAGGTCCAGGGGCCCGCACGCTTCTACCGAGGGAGCCCACACCACCTGGACGGCGCATCCATACTGGTCGGGGATCATTGTCGTTGGTGGTAGCTGTCGAGTTTGATCGGGTGGGTAGGTTTCCACGGGAAGATGCAATGGGGGAGCGGGTTGACAACAGTGAAGGGCGGCGAGAAGAGGGGGTTTTCGGGCTTCCAATATTCGGCTCTGAAACACTGGTATTTGGGGCATCAACTGAAGCTCGAGGTGTCGACAGAGATGACATGGTGTGGATGCTTTTTTTCCTGCGGGGAGGGAAGTATCCAAGTGACCTGCGAGAAACTCTGGCTACTTCGACTGGGTGCGGATGGGAATCGATCGATACCCACCGAACATGGGTCCATGGCCGGTCATCGTCGCCTGACTGTGATTGTTGCTCCGACTGGTTGTTATTTGGGGAATTCGAAAAAAAATCACTTCCATTTGTTGGCTGCCCCCAAGGATCTGTTGTGTCTGGTGTTCGTGCTAACAGGTCAACCTTCGCTGCTGGGTCGACTGGGGCCTCGCAGGTCTTGCCCCTGACCTCACATGCGTCCACTGGCATCATCAAATACTTCCTGATCTGGATCCCGTCTCTTGACCATAGCCCGTTGGCCTTTCGAAAAGCATCCTCTCGGCATCTGTACTTCAGTACCACCCCCGCATATGTGTCTGTTGGTTGGACATGATGAATGTAAACCAGGTGTTCCTCCGTCTCGTCGTTGGATGCCGTCGTCCGCAGATCCTCGTCTGACCCTTTCTTCTTGAACTTTCGACCGAAATCCAGACCCCCATTGACGCCTTCGTGACTTTCAAGAACACTGGCAGTCCTCATCGCCTTCAGTCTGGCATCTCTCTTGGCCAATGTTCCGGTGCCAATGTCGTCGGAGCGGGGTCTCGTCTCACCCGGCGGCGCGGGCCCCCAGGTGTTGGAAGGATCATCTCGACCGCCACCTCGCCTCCCTTTTCCCCTGCTTCCGTTTGTTTGTGGTGGGTGCGACTCTCCGTTGATAAAAGACTCCCCGCTTGCAATCAATGTGGTAGCGAGGTTCTGAACCGAGGCCCAACTTGGCGCCCAAGTGCCTCCTAGCAACCCCGCGTTTTGTCCTGAACTTCCTTTCGTGTTGGGGCGATTCCACGCAACTTCTGTTCTCGCATCATTTCTCCCTGTTACTGAGCCAATATGTGCGGCGGGAATCGGAGTCGCACCGCGGCTGGTAGACCGACTAGAGGAGTTGTCAGGGTCGTCTTTGTAACTCGCTTGGCGCCTATTTCGCGGGCGAATAGAGCTCGAGTCGGAATCCCGAACGGCAGCTGACAGGAGTGCGCTCGAAGAGGTCCGTTGCGAGGGGTTCATGGCATCGGGTATCGCTCCGGTGAAGCCGCTGCTGCTAAGCTCGACGATGCGCCGCGATAACGGTATAAGAGATAGAGCATGGAACTATGACAGGAGCTGTGGAACCATTGGATTGTGGACAAAGGTGAATGCAGTCGTAGCAGCTCAACGGACGACTGCAGGACGTTGGAAGACGATGTCGTTTGGGCGGTGGTTGGAATTGCAGCGACCTGTCCTTGATCTGTGACGCCGAAGGCCCAGAAGTAAACCCGCTAAGTTTCAATTACGCCGTGGCTCTGGTAGCGAATGCATTTGGTGAGAAGATGGTGGGAAAGACAGTGGCGCATCGAGAAAAGTCTCGGCCGGTATAAAAGAGGTTTCAGTTCGTTCACATTCAGCAACAGGCGTCCTTTCGTTGCTGTGAGAGATGGAGAGGTGAGGTGCTGCCCGCGGTTGGAGGTGATGGGTTGCGTCGGCCAGGTTCCCCCCTCGGACCATTGCGTTCCAGCGTTCCTAGCCACTGCGCCGGGGCCACCCCTGCGAAGCCGTTCGTTTGACCAGAGTGGCCAATCAGTGCCAAGGATCACCCAACGGCATCAAGTGCCTTGGACCTCACCTCTACCGGGGCACGACTTACACTACTTGGTTTTCTCTTCAGTACGGCTTCTTTTCAACTCTTGACACGTGGAGAGAAGCCTTTTAGACACGGTAGACAACCTCTATCTTCTATCACGTCCATTGTCAGACCGATCAAGCTCTTTTCGACAAGTCTCAAGTCTTGATGTTCAAGCTCATCATCCACCGAGCAGGTCCACACACGTTTCAGCCAATCTTGTTTATGAGGGGAATCCAAATTATGTTGATATTGCGATGGACTATTCTACTGCCGGCAAATTCATAATCCCTCTCACTACGTCCTATCTCTCCAATATCCTTCTATCAGGCGCCCAAATCATTGGCCAGCAACATGCATCTATCCATCACCAGGTCTCGCATAACTACATCCTCAATAGAACACGCCAAGATTCCACGCACAGGCCACTGTCCCCTCAGATGGGTGGGGTTGATTGGAAGCTGACAGTGCGGGGCGACACCCTGAGGAAAGTAAACAAATATTCTTGTGTTTTTGCGGAGCGACCGCGGCGTGACTTGATTTGACGACTCTCGATTTGCGACAACGACAACCATTTCTCCCCCCCCAACATTTACCAAACTACCAGCGGGCACCGGGGACTTTCACATACAAACCAACGCCACCATGAGGGTGACGGAACTAATTATCGACGTGAGTTGACCGCCTGTACTTTCTTTCTTGTTGCTCCCCAACCATTGGGCACCACTAACCAAAGTTGCGCATCCTCAAACAACAGGGCTTCAAGTCCTACGCCGTCCGCACCGTAATCTCGGGCTGGGACGAATCCTTCAACTCCATCACCGGCCTCAACGGCTCCGGCAAGTCCAACATCCTCGACGCCATCTGCTTCGTCCTCGGCATCACCCACCTCTCCACCGTCCGCGCGCAAAACCTCCAGGACCTCATCTACAAGCGCGGTCAGGCCGGCGTGACAAAGGCCAGCGTCACCATTGTATTTGACAACAAAGACAAGAAGCGATCGCCCATCGGCTTCGAGGAGTATGCGACCATCTCGGTAACGCGACAGATCGTGCTGGGAGGCACGACGAAGTACCTGATCAATGGCCACCGCGCCCAGCAGCAGACGGTGCAGAACCTGTTTCAGAGTGTGCAGCTCAACATCAACAACCCCAACTTTTTGATTATGCAGGGTCGGATTACCAAGGTGCTGAACATGAAGGCGGTGGAGATTCTGGCCATGATCGAGGAGGCGGCAGGGACGAGGATGTTTGAGGATAGGAGGGATAAGGCGTTCAAGACGATGGCGAAGAAGGACTTGAAGCTGCAGGAGATTGCAGAACTGCTGCGGGACGAGATTGAGCCAAAGTTGGAAAAGCTGAGGACGGAAAAGAGGGCGTTTTTGGACTTTCAGCAGACACAGAATGATCTCGAGAGGTTAACGAGGATAGTGGTGGCGCATGATTATGTCGTGTGTCAGGAGAAGCTGAAGCAGTCGGGGTCGGATCTGGAGGCCAAGAAGCAACGGCAGAAAGATCTGGAGGCGTCGGCGGAGAGGTTGAAGAGTGAGATTTCACATTTGGAGGAGGATGTGGAAAGAGTAAAGGCGCAGAGGGATAAGGAATTGAGGAAAGGAGGAAAGGCGCAGGCGCTGGAGGAGGCGGTCAAGAAGCACTCGAACGAGCTTGTACGTCTGGCTACGGTTATCGACTTGAAGCGCACCAGTTTGGCGGAGGAGGAGGAAAGGAAGATTCAAGCCGAGAAGACGGTTGCCGAGCTGGAGGCGGCATTGCAGGAAAAGACCAAGACGTACGAGAAGACCAAGGCCAAATATGACACAGCGAAGGAAGCGGTGGAAAAGCAGAGCCAGGAAGTGGAATCCAAGGAGGAACTGCTGCAAACGCTGCAAACAGGTGTTGCATCCAAGGAAGGGCAAGAAAGTGGTTATCAGGGTCAATTACAAGACGCAAGAAGCCGGGTGACGGCTGCGACGACGGAGCAGGAGCAAGCCAAGATCAAGATTGCGCATTTGGAAAAGCGGATAAAGGAAGAGGAACCACGGGCAAAGAAGGCCAAGGAGGCGAACGCTGGACTGTTGAATGAGCTGGAGGGGCTCAAGGTTCAGGCCCAGAGGTTGGAGAAGGAGCTGGGCAAGCTCGGGTTCCAACCAGGTTCCGAGGGCGAGCTGTTTAAGCAGGAGAGTCAGCTCCAACAGACTATTCGCAACCTGCGCCAAGAGTCGGATGGTCTAAAGCGCAAGGTTGCGAATATCGACTTCAACTATGCCGATCCCGTGCCGAACTTTGACCGGTCCAAGGTCAAGGGCTTGGTGGCTCAGCTGTTTACCCTCGATAAGCAGTTCATCCAGGCCGGCACTGCTCTGGAGATTTGCGCTGGTGGTCGTCTCTACAATGTTGTTGTGGACACTGAGGTGACTGGTACACAGCTTTTGCAGGGCGGTAGACTGCGCAAGCGTGTTACCATTATTCCCCTGAACAAGATTGCTGCATTCAAGGCCTCTGCTCAAACAGTTGCCACGGCGCAAACAATCTGCCCAGGGAAGGTCGACTTGGCTTTGTCTCTTGTAGGCTATGATGAGGAGGTCTCAAGGGCGATGGAGTATGTCTTTGGCAACACGCTCATTTGCGCGGATGCCGAAACAGCCAAGAAGGTTACTTTTGACCCCAACGTCAGGATGCGCAGCATCACCCTTGAAGGCGATGCCTACGACCCCTCGGGTACCCTTTCCGGCGGTAGCGCTCCCAACTCCAGCGGTGTCTTGGTGACCCTGCAAAAGCTCAACGAAATCACCAGACAGCTCAAGGAAGCCGAGGCCAACCTCGGCATGCTCCACAACCACATCGCCCGCGAAAAGACCAAGCTCGATCAGGCCAAGAAGATCAAGCAGGAGCTCGACCTCAAGTCCCACGAGATCAAGCTCGCCGAGGAGCAAATCAGCGGCAACTCTGCCTCTTCGATTATCCAGGATGTCCAGAACATGAAGGAGACGATCGCCCAGCTCAAGGAGTCTATTGTCGAGGCTAAACAACGGCAGGTAGAAGCCTCTGCTGATGTCAAGCGCATCGAAAAGGACATGAAGGATTTTGACAATAACAAGGACGGTAAACTGGAGGAACTTCAAAAGACCGTCAATAGCCTTCGCGCGTCGGTGGCAAAGATGCAAACTTCTCTCAAGACTCTGCAGAAAGAGCTTCAAAACGCCCAACTTGACTCTGAGCAAGTCTCTGCCGATTTGGCCGCAGCAAGGGAGCAAGTTCAGGAGATTGATCTGGCTATTGCCTCCCAGCAAGAGGAGCTCACCGCCCTGGCCGCCAAGGCGGAAACAATCAAGACCACCCACGACGAAGCCCAAGCCCAACTCGATGCCGAAAGGCAGAAACTTTCCGTTTTCGACAGCGAGCTCAAGTCCCTCGAGCAAGCCACCCGCTCCAAAACCTTGCGCATCGCCGAGGAAAAGCTCGAGCTGCAGAAACTAGGCCATCAAATCGAGAAATTTGGCAAGGAGTCCCAGTCAGCGTTGGCGCATATCCAAGCCCTGGAGAAGGAACACGAATGGATCCCCGATGCAAAAGACCAGTTTGGTCGCGCGGGCACGCCGTATGATTTCAGGGGCCAGAACAGCAACATCAGCGACCTGAAGGCGACGGAGAGGAACCTGAGGGAGAGGAGCCAGGGGCTGAGGAAGAAGATCAACCCAAAGGTGATGAACATGATTGAGAGCGTGGAGAAGAAGGAGGTGGCGCTGAAGCACATGATGAAGACGGTGATGAGGGACAAGAGGAAGATTGAGGAGACGATTGCGAGCCTGGACGATTACAAGAAGCGGGCGCTGGAGGAGACGTGGAGGAAGGTGAATGGGGATTTTGGGGCCATCTTTGAAGAGCTCCTCCCTGGCAGTTTTGCGAAGCTTGACCCGCCAGAGGGGAAGACGATTTCTGACGGATTAGAAGTCAAGGTTTGTCTTGGAAAGGTGTGGAAGGAGTCGCTGACGGAGTTGTCTGGTGGTCAAAGGTTTGTTTCTTGGGGGGGGGGGGGGGGGGGGGGGGGGGGGGGGGGGGGGGGGGGGGGGGGGGGGGGGGGGGGGGGGGGTGGGTA